>BMAV01005022.1:5000-90388 GCA_019973955.1 Trichonephila inaurata madagascariensis
TGTCCTTTTCATTAGAAATGAAATTTTTATATTAGATTAAAATAATTGAATAGATTAACATATTATAGTAAATTTTAACTAAAAATTTCTGCTTGAAGAAGGAAGTAGTGAATTTCAGTGTTCCACAGGAAAAAAGAGAATTCTTTTTATACATTCATACATTTTATTCGAATATATATTTGCTAATTCATATCTATTTGCTATATTGAATATATAAGCCTAATTATTTAAATTTATTTGCATGTGCAATATATATATTTGAAATATATATTTATATAGTACACATGCAAAAACCTTTAAATTATTAGCCTTAATATCTCTAAAGCTGTGTTTCGATCTATTTAATTCTGAAATAGACTTATTTAAATGCTAGTAATATAGTCATTGATTTAAATTTGTTTTCAGTTTTCAACCACGTTTTTTCTATTTATTTCAATTTGTAATTTTAAAATCTTCTGTATAAAAAACGGAATATATTTAAATCACCTATCTCTATTTGGCAACCAATTAAATCTGCTTATATTCTGTTTACAGAGGACCGCAATTCCCTTAAGAGTTAATAATGCGATTTAAACGAACATAAATAGCTAAATTATTTTTCCTTTCAATCAAATAGCTTTTCAAAATATTATATTTCATTTAAAATGACCAATTTAGTTATAGTAATGTATTACTTGAATTGTGTGTTTGTAGTTTTAGAGATTTAATTATGTTTACTCAGCAAAAAAGAAAAATAAGGAAATATATTTGTAAGAGATATAAGACTAGGTATGATATTAAAATATTTTAAAGTTAAAATATAAAACTTCAATGTACTTTAATTTTATTTTATAAATTTTTATTTTCAAAATTGGTCTTGTTGGATACTGAATTAAATGTGTGTGAGTTATGTTGTAAAAATTTTAGCTAAGAATACAATTACAAATATGCATGGATCACGGGAAATATTGTTATACATACCTCCCAAAGAAAAAAATAATTTAAATTTAAAAAAAAATCGATTTGTAAAAATATTGATTATAATTTTCGCGGGGCTTATTAATAAAATTAAATGAAAATTATTAAAAATTGATGTGTAACTAGCTTATCATAAAAACTAAGGCTTTAGATGTGATATGTTACTAAAATTAAAAAAACCTTCAGCTATTTTATTTTCAAAAGAAAACATTTAGAAACAAAATACACAATCTCGATGTGAAAAAAACACCAGTCTTACATCAGTCGCATATGATGTGAACATCTGATATGTTTTTATGGTAAATAGAAATATTAACTTTTTCCTAAAAAAAATATGAATCAGATATGATTGGAAATAATTTTTTATCGAATAATTATATTTTTAATGAAAATTGTATTTAATTAGAAAAGAGTAATGCAATATTTTATCAAAATAATATTCTTGTTCAATTTGGGAAGAGCGGAGACTTATATAGACTTATGATAACGAAATATGACATATACCTGTGATTTCAAAGTATTTAAAAAACCCTTGAAAAACAGCGTCAATAACAGTAACACGTTAGCAGTCGAAACATTTTGATGGTTCATTTTAGCATAATTCATAAAGCTATGACGGCTTTAGCTTTGGCAAACTAAAAATTAAAATCCCCTCAAAATCAGGAAGCAGTATAATAATTTTTTTAAAAGAGCAGAACCCACCCTTGTTATAGGTAAAAGTACAAAATGAAGGAAATCTTTAATTTTTTAACCGTTTGATTCGAAGAAATGTTATATCACCGATATACGTTTGTCCATTTCAAATAATTCTGCCGCACTTATGTCCTCCAATATCATGACTAACGTTTAGAGTCAAGCGCTCGAGTGCTTGATGGCTACTAAATTGGACCCCATGCGAGGGTAGCGAAAGGTCACAGCTACGCACTCTCATTGGTCAAATCAGTAGACGCTTACTTTACATCCTGTTACACACATCCGTCCCTTTTCACGATATCACTCCCAACAAGTATCCAACAACCGACAGGAAAGATGTTACACGTAAAAAAAAAAAATGCACGATGTAAGTTGTTACTTAAAAATGAGCAGTTTTGCAACAACAGCACCAATTACAAAGGGTAAAGTACTATATTCCCCCCCTTTTTTTAATGTTTATGTGTGTTTGTGTATTCAGTAAAAATTTAACCTAATAAAACCAATTGTAAATGTGTGAACTTTTTTTTTTAAACAAATAATATTTTAATAAATATTCCGTGCACAACTGAAAATTTATTCCGTGAATGTTTTACTAATGATCCAATTTTAGTTCAGAGTGTGTTGGTTGTAAGTATAAATTCTTATATTATGAATAAGAACTGTTTTTATTTTGATACAACCCACTCTTTTTTTGAATACGTATTTAATAATAAAAATAAATTTTCTGAGCGGTTTTGAAAAGTCTTGCCATTCTGGAAGATGCTTCAAAAATGCACCGCACTATCTTTAGTGGGGGTTTCAAAAGCGGTTGAGCCGTATTTCTAAGAATGCGGCTGGCGATTTGAGAATCTTGTTGAAAAAAAGGGATCTTTTGAATGGCGGTATTTTATGCAAAACGCTTGAAGGTAAAAGAATACGGATACTTTTTAAAGAATAAAGAAAATTTATTTTAATGGATATGGATTTCCTTTTAAGAAACGACTTTAATGGCAATGTTTTATTATAATGTTGTTTTGTGAGAATGTTTACATCTAGATTTTGTTGAAAATTTCAGGCTCTATTTTTGTGCCTCTTATTTTCTTTTATAATCAAATTATGCTATTCTAAATAATATATATGTAAGATAATTATAATTAAAATTTTCAAAAAAAAATGTTTTCTGACTTTATGGTTTCATTATTTAATAAAAAAAGTTATGAATATTTCATAGTATTTAAAAATTAAGCTTTGAAATTATTGTAAATCAATAATTAAATAATAAATGATAGATTATTTCCTTTTTTATAAACACCTTGCTTATATTATTTTAAATAAGCCATACTTTATAAGTAGGTATTTAGTTCTATTCATATTTCTCAAGAAAATATTATTTTGAAATGAAACTTCATACTTATTTTAAATATTTATACTTCTATAGGTATTTTCACAAAATTTTTACATCTCTCTCTCAATACCAATTTTTTTTCAAAATATTCCTTTTTTGTAATGTAGCTACAATATCTTATTTTCAGCTTCTGAGTGTTATTATATAATATCCAATGTATGCTGGAGTCGGCAAACAGTGATTCACGAAGCACATTAGACTTTTGTATAGAAGGTTGATGTATTAGACTTTTAAGCTACACTAATTAATGGAAAGAAATTATTTCGCTAAAATTGTGGTTTTCATCTCTCCTTCCACATGTATAATTAGCTTCTTAATCGAAAAATTTACTTTCTTTATTTGTTATTAAACATTAGATAATAGAAAAACTTAAGATTTATATACGAATAAAATTGTTCTTCATTGCCAAAGTGTATTTAGAATCCCAGTGAAATTATTATTAGTTCTAAAGTAATAAAAAGTTTTATCATTAAAAATGCCATCATGTGAAAATACTCCTCTAAGTGATTTTCATTAATGTTTGCTTATTTGCTACATGAGTTTTGGAGCACTCCTGAATAATATGAGCAAGAAACATAAAACCTCAACAAAAGTGAGGAAAACGCATTCCGTATTTTGTGACCTCTTTAGGGATAACTAAAAGAGAGCTGACATCACTTCTATGTGAAGGGACAAACAGAGTTAGGTTTAATTATTAGCTTAAACATGAAATTTCTGAATAAAGTTCTAATGGTATTATTCGAACATTTTTTTCACCATGCTTGGAATCTTAATTCCAACATTATAAAATATTGACAATCTTACACAGTCACAAAAATCAAAATATTTGAAAGTACTTGTAGATGATCTTGGAACGAATGGAAAGGTTACTTTGCGCAAGCTTTATTTAAATATTATAAACAAAACGTTAATTGCGGAGCAACATTCTTGATTGCAACTGCTAAGGTTCATCTTTCCCTCCTGATTGCGTCGGCTCTTAGTATAAATTCCTCTTTGACACCTTAGTTACTTACTATATTGTTCGAATTAATTAGGACAAATGGGAAAAATTTTTTCATAAGCCTTAGCTTTTATCATTACATGTCTGAAAGAGTGAACAATATGTATAATAGTACGAAGTATGTCTTCTTGGTATAAATGACATCTTGGATACCTCTTCTCATTGGTTTCCACAAGTAGCATATTGATTTCAACATCATTGGAAACCTTACGCTAATGCAGCACTTTTGTCTATTTGCTCTATTGTCGTGCAATTCATCTTAAAAATGATTTTTGAGAATATGACATGTTTTGTATGGGGCTTTAGTCTGAGGAATTTCTCCAATCCAATCGAGTACTTTTATTTATTTTTGCATAAAAGTATGACCACTTTCGAATTGTGTCAAGATCCAAGTCATGTTAGGTATGCGACTACGTTCGGAACCATGATGATTTTAAAAAGCGCATAAATGTATAATTTTCATGATATTTCGTGTCACTTAGATTAGAATAATACACATAAAATTGTTTTTAAGGACATTATGACAAAAACAATTATTTAAATACAATATTTTGGCAAAAATTAGCTTAGAATAATGCTTTTTTTCCTGTTCTAATTTTGTAAAAAATGCTTCTATTGTATTAATATTTGTCTGTATATAGCTCAGACCTCTGTACAGGGCTAACTATGATTTTTGAGAAAACTTCACATTTTCAGAGTTACAACCAGCAAATAGTTATCGGCGTATTTTCTTAAAAATTTCTCCTTCTGTTTTCGTAAAACATAGATAAACCGACTTCCAAGTTATGCGTTTCAAAATTCTAGTTGAGCCTCTGAACAAATCACAGGCTATATACGGGCACAAACAACCAATACAATAAACGACTGGCTGGAAAAAGACATTCTGAGTTCATTTTGTCCAAATAATATAATATTTAAATAATTTTTATTGTAATATGATGTAGCAATTTTTATATACACCTAATAAGTTATGCAATATCATGTGAATATTTACACACGCTTTGCAAAATCACGGTTCCGAACATGTGACCACCGCATAAATATTCCATCAAATGTTTCCATGAGTGAAATAATCCCACTAATAATATTTCTATGTATTTGACAGAATTCATCACGCCTTTAAAAGGAACTAAGCTTCCAGTGCAATTTGTTGTGAAAAAAGCCCCAAACAACTGTTTAGAGGAAAGTTTTACAGTTTGTTGGATATGATCAGGTAATTTAGTTTCAACTTCACTTCGTCTAACTACACTTGATTTGTATTCCTGCACAAATAAATGTTTCATCACTGAAAATCTTTTTTTTCCAGTCGTTAACAGTCCATAGTCGGTATTTTTTAGCCAATGCTCTATATCTCTTCATAATTTTTTGAGTTAGAAGTAGTTCTTTTATCAGTCTTGTTGCCTTAAGTCTACCTTCCAGGAGCCTTTTTCCGTAAGTGGGAATGCTAGCCCCAACACCATTGTCCAATAGAAATCACATCAAAGAGATCTCTGCCACTGCTTGTGACATTTTTATTCTTATACTAAATTGTATCAATTCTTGGAGTAAGTTTTCAGCTCTCTTCCGCATTTTTCTTTTCTTTGGAGACAATGATCCTGAATCTTGAAAAGTTCTTAAAATTCTTGGAACACTTAGTTTGATAATACCAACTGCCATAGCTATATTTCTCACATTCATAGAAATGTGTTAATTAAGAGCAATTTATTTTAGAACGGTTCCCCGGAGTAACATCCATCTTTGAACAAGTAAAAGTAACACGTTTTATATTGAACGAAAAATTGAAATCACCAACTGCCCCACTGAAAGGCTCACAACTGAACTTCTAATACACTAAAACGAATGAATTATAGTCAAAGTTGATACGCCACACTATCTAAAAGTAGATATAACGGGTTTGAGGCGGTTCGGGACATCACTAGTAATCACATACCAACTTAAACAAAAAAAAACATGTTTGTCTCAATTAATTCGAACAGTATAGTATCATGTGTTTCTTACAATTTAACTATTTTCTCCAACGAAAAGTGCTGACCACTTCCCGAAGCAACAAACATGATTTTAATTTCTTTTTAATTAATCCAAATGTATTCAATCTTTATTTGTAATGATTAATTCTTCATGGTTTCCGACAATGCAAAAGAAATTTTTGTTGAAGCTGTGCAGTAAAAATACGCCTCAAATTTAACGTTCACTAGCCAAATGAGGCACAAATCAAAAATTCGTTTACTATGCAAAATAAAAATTTATTCAGAGTGAATTTTCATTACATTTCCAAATTTCTATTACGTTGTGGTTTCTTATTCGTCATTCATTTGGATTTAAATGTTAGTGCTATTTTCGTCTTCAAGAAGTATACAAGCAAAAAATTTTACAAATTCTAATTAGAGTCCTTCTTGAATTGGTGGAAAGCTTTTCGATGAATTCCCAAAGCGAATATCGCAAAAGCAAAGGAAGAAAAGTTTTATAGTAAAGAATGATACGATGTAACAAAAAACAATTTCTATTATTCTATCTCCCAGATTAGTTTCTGCATTTCACATATAGAGTATTTGAAATTCTTAATATCCTGGATACAAACTATCCAAAATAACTCACAAATACATTTAAGTGTGTTTTCTATTACTCTACGTACTTAAGAAATTTGCTAGAATGTTCCATTTCGTTTGCAAAAGATAACTGAAATACTTCTTAAATTATTTAGAGTATATTACGAAGCTCGATTCTCTGATCCACAGTGATGCTTTTTCGAGGAAATGAGAAACATACTTTAAATGAATTTGTTACGAATAAGAAAGAATTTAATATATTGTGCCATTCTTAAATCCTATTTTGTTTTATAATGTAGATATAATACCCCATGTATTTGAAAACAACATTGTAATATGTATTTAAACTTTTCACAGAATTTTAGAAAAAAATACTACACAGAGCCGGTTTTAATCTATAATAATGTCATGTCATGCTTTTGTGATATTAAAAGAAAGTCTGATGGCTCATGTTTTCTGAATCAAGGAAAAAATTAATGGAATTTAGATAAGAAAAAAAATATAATATGCGTATGTTTTTTTTATACAAATAACTTACATTAGAGGTAAGGTGATAAGTTGCAGTAATTCTCTTTTCTGCAAAAATGTTTTCTAAATAACCATGTAGAAAAGTAAGTTTTAGATTTCTATGTATATACATTAAAAAATCACTCACATATAATTTTATTTAGCCTAACAGTGTGAATTCCTCAGTATTTAAAGCAAACTTCTTTCTACATTGAAGGACTGCTATATTTTTATAAAGACTATTTAAAAACTTAATACATTCATTATTATATTTTTATATAAACTTATTTAAACATAGTGAGGTATAAAATATTCCTTTTAATAAATTATTATTTATTCTTGTAATATGAGTATCAAATATGAATTGTTTTTCAGCCTCAAAGTAAAATCGATGGTTCTATATAAAACATATATATATTTTGTAATGGCATATGTAGCCTTAATAATATATATATATATATATATATATATATATATATATATATATATATATATATGGGAAATTTTACAACAGTTCGATGCATTTTTATTCTTGTTAAGGGACTGCGATATTTTTTTGATAAATAATACATTTTTTGCAGATTAATTTTCAAATACAAAAAAATTCCCCTAGAATATTCTAAAAATGTCTTTAATTTATGCACTTTTATATAAGATCTTTTTGTAAGCACAATTGAAATAAATCTTTGAAAGAAAGTAATTTAATTTGGGATTGTATCCAATTTTCTTTGATTTTCTAGGAATAAAAAGGACAATTTAATTTTAAAAATATATTTGCTACTAATTTATTTTTTTATATTGAAGAAAAATTGTATACATAATCTTTCTCATGCTTAAAACTCGCCCTTCAACAAGAAACAATATGAAATTTCACCTGTTATATCACTTATTAAATAAATTTTTTTCAGCAAGAACTATCCCTCACAAGAAATAAAAACTGTTGCATTTCTTACCTTTGTAGGATATATTAAAATATGTATAGTCTTGGTGATTAATTTTCTTCCCGGGTTTCCCAGTATCTTCCCAAAATTTTAATTTTTTTAAAGTTGGGGGAAATTAATCAATCAAAATGCTGAAAAAATATTCCTTTTTGCTCAAAAATAATATTTTATTTTGTTTATTTTTTATTTTCTTCAAGGTAAAAAAACAGGGATTCGAAACAAAACGGTAAGCAGATTGCATTAAAATATTAAGACTTTTATCTTTAGAAATCCCACCTACAGAGAATTCTAATAGAAATTTTCGGTAACTGTTTTGTGTGTCTAACAAAAATCAAGGCTTGTTTTAATAATTTTGAATCATATGTTTGATTGAAATTATAATTATATGTATGTGTTGTTTAAATGTTATATATGAAAATCTTTAATAACTATTTTGATAAATATCAGTTTAACAAGAACTTGAATTATTTAAAAGATTTTGGTAGGATTTATAATTTTATACTTAAATCTAGGTTTTTCTCTGGTTATTAGATTTTTAACATATTGTAAGTATAGCTCTTTACATCCCTTTATTATTAAGAAATTTGGAAAATTTTTTTAAAAATAATTTTGAAAAAAGACTTCAAGAATTTAAAATAACTGCTTATGTTTTATTTAATTTCATTTTTTAAAATTAAAACATTTACATATAATTAAAAAAAAAAAAATTTTTTTTAATTTTTTGTAATTTTTAAGAATTTTCATTTATTTTTAAAATTTAAATTTTAAAAAATTAATATATATATATATATATATATATATATATATATATATATATTTTTATAATATAAGTTAGTAAAATAAACTAAAAGTTAACAAACAAGTAGTATAAAAAAATTTTTTTTTGACAATTCTTACTTAGATCAACAAAGAAAATTTTTTCTCTTTATCTGCTTCTTATTAAATAGTTACAAATAATATAAATATGTATATACTGGACAAAAATCACCAAAAATGGTAATTAATTTTTTTTATATCATTAAAAATATCATTGTATCAAAAAAATCTTAATAAAATTTCATTTCAACTGAAACTTTAAAACTTTAGAAAAAAAAACCTTTTTTTTTGAAAAGTACCAAAACCAAGTCGCCAAAAAAGATGCAACGTGGTTGAAATTTTTTTAATAATTTGTTTTAATCAATTTAAAATGTTTTAATAATTAAATTATTGCATTGTCATCCAAAATAATCCTGTATATAAAATTTCAGCTTAATTGAGTGCTTTGAAATGTATTTTATTAATGATTGAAAAATATACCAAGATAAATAAATAAATAGAGTGTGTGAGCTAATAATAGGAATAAAAAAGAATGAACTAACTCAATTAAACACAATAACAAAACACACATGATAAACATTGTTGTAAAAAGAATAACGTTGTATTTAACTTATAACTATGCGCTTATCGTTACGCCTTGGGCTTTCAAAACAAGTCTTATATCTTTAGTCTTTTATAGTTCCTTTGTTTTGGGGGAATGCGCACTCTTCTGTTCACGTGTTGCGTTACTGAAGGATACTGCCCTCTGATGGAAACCGTCGTGGGATGAGTGTTGCCCTTCAATTGTACGTGTAAATGTACATATATAAACTCAACACCAGACAAAAAATCTGAACATCAAAAAAAAATATATATATTTTAGAGTAATAAAATTTGGACAATGCAATTTTGTAATTAACATTTTTAATTGATTAAATTTTCAAGATCACAGGTTAACTTAAGCTACAGAAAATGCATTTCAATTGTGAAACGCTGTTACATTAATAGTCGGTGTTACATCTAAAATTCTGAATACAAGTCTGCAAGCGTGCATGCATTGTGTCATACAGTACCGAATGTCACTTTATGGTAGGAAGTTCCATACTTTTTACACTTGTTGTGTCACTACTGGGACTGTCAGTGCTGGCTGTGGATGATACTGGAGTTGTCGTCCATCGAATGTCGTCAACTGGAGACAGAACTCTTGATCTCGCAGGTTAAGAGAACATGTCAACACTCTTTAGAGCACGTTGCGTTACAACAGCGGTGTCAGAGTGAGCGTTATTCTATTTGAAAACTCCCCCTTAAATACTGTTCATTAATGGCAGTACTATAGGTTGACGTATAAATTTGCAGTCAGTGTGTTTGAGATAACCACGTGAGTATTCCTGTATTCATAGGAAATTGTTCTCCATACCATAACTCTAGGTGTAGGTCCAGTATGTCTAAGCCGCAGATAATTTGATTAAAGTTGTTTCCATGGCATCCTTCTGACCAACACATGGTCATCATTGGTACCAAGGCAGACCTACTTACATCAGAAAGCTCAACAGATCCCCAATCCATTATTCTATGACCTCTGACATGGCACCACTGGTGTTGCAAACATGAATGGATTGGAGTTAGTGTGATACACACGCACAACAAGGCGCCTGGTTTAAAGCTGTCCTTGAACTAACCGATTTCTACAAGTTCGTTGTGTCACTGCCACCAACTGCAGCTTGAATTTCTACTGTAGACGCAATGCGGTGCACCAGAGCTACGCCGCATACTGCGGTCTTCTTAAGGCAGTACCATTTCTTGACCACTGCTCCCATTAACCATGAACAGTGGATACATTCCGTACAAATAGTTCTGCAATATAGCTGAAAGAAAATCCACCTTCTTGTAGCTATATTACACGACCTCTTTCAAACTCGGTGATCTGTTGATAACGGTTTATTCGTCTGCTTAAAGGCATTCTTAACTAACATCAACTAAATGCGTCAGATTTCATAGAAAAATAATCCTGACAAACTTTACAGCACGCGTTAAAACAACCCTGATTTGCAAGTTCTGAGTGCCGATACTAGCACCACACTTAAGCGCGAAATTAGAATTGACGTCATCTTTCAGATGTAAAACATGCCTACCAAATTTCCTTTATCTAACACAAGTGTTTCTTAGTGTTGGGATTTTTTTTCCTTCAGTTTTTAAGGGGCGAATAAAGTTATAAAGCCCAGGTTTTCATTAAACACATTAAAAATTATTCATGAAATGTCAACGAAAAATATGTAACAAAAATAAAAATATATAAACGGTATGAAGGATATATATATATAACTATCCTGCGAAAGACAACTTTTTAAATTAGCATTTTTAAATTTAATCAGAATTAGTTTTTGTTTTTTTTTATCTAACACTTTGTTAGTGTTTTGACACGTTTTGAAATTTATCCTGTACTTTCCTCCAGGGAACTTTTTTAGAATGCTGCATTTATTTCTGTTAATATAATGAGTCTCATTAAAGCAAAAAAGTAATGTAATAAAAACCAATCTTGCCCTATATATATCTTAGTAATATCTACAACAATGATACATTTAGTTCAAGAATGCATTTTGCCAAAGAAATATCAAATGTAATGCAGGGAAGTATCTTACAGCCTTAAAAAAAGACCCATTAACAAAACCTCGAAAAAAAAATAAACTTTTGGCAAATGAGAGTAATTTACTTTGATCACGCAGATACTAACTCTAAGAGCTGAGTGAATAAAATGACACTTTCTAATTTCTCTGAAGAACTATTATTAAATAGAAAGATAGTCTTCATATCTTTTTGTCACGGTATTACCGAAAGAACACCAAAGAGATATTAGAGAGGAATAGGAGTTGAAAATACATTAGTTCTCATGTGCCTCAAAAATTTAAATATACACATCATTTTTACTAAACACATGCATGTTATGTTTCACGATATTAATAGAGATAATCACTTAATTAGTAAATTGAAAATACGTTTATAAATAATATTAAGTCAAGTAAATAAATTCAATATTTTTTCAATTTTTTTTTCGATATTCATATAGAACCTTTAATTATGCTGTTTTATTGGCCAAAGTGTCTAATTAATGAATTCAGAAAACAATTCATTTTTCCGTGAAGCAAATAAATAGGATTTGGCTGCTTTTCAGGAAGCAAATAAACGGTGTTGAAGTTTAATATCAACATCGACATGAAATTTAAAATAAAAATACTTTAAAGCACATTTTATTATAAAACCTTGTAAAAGAAAATTCAAATGAAAAAGACTTACACACACTTGAAGGAATTTTCTTTGACAAGACTTGACAACAGTGTATGTACGCCGTATTATGGCCCCACCTTCATTAATCAGACTGTAAATTCTGAGCGTTACTTTTCCTAACATTTTGAATCCATTTGTGACAGCATTAATTGAGGTAGAACAGACCTACAGTTACTCCGAACTACACAAACGCATGCATCTCACAGACCATAGATCACATTCATAAAATCTTTACAACTGAGAAAGCAGAGGTCAGTCTGGTCTCGTCTTTATTGCCACCCAAGACACCTGATCTGTCAGTATGAGATTACTTTTTGTGGGAAACCCTCATGTCTTAGGTACATCGAATCAAACCTCACAGTCTTCAAGAAATGTAGCGGAACATTTCTTATAAGATTGCAGAAATTCCAACTGTACAGTTTCGATCTGCAGCAATTTGCTGACAACGGCCCAAAGGTACCAAGAAATGAATGATAGTCATATTCTTATCATCTATAATCAGTTTAGCAAACTATCTCCTTTCCTTTGCCATGTTTCTTTGTAATATGGAACTCTATGTTCCCTGGGCCTTATTTATTTGTCCAACACTATATGTATAATGTAATGATTTTGTTGATTATGAATAACAATGTCTTCTGTCAAACTTTTGTGTGTGGTAATCATTGGTCTCGAACTTGATAATAAGAATTACGCAACTATCATGAAAAAAATGTAGATAAAATATTCAAGTTAAGATTCGATTTACCTTCTTAGAAAACCCAAAAAAAGGGCGTATTATTAACTGCAAGTTTAACGAATTCTGCAAACGCATATTCACAAAGGAAAATATGGAATAAAAACTACAATACTGTATTAAGTATGAATATCTTGTATGTGTGGGGTGTGTGTGGAAGCAGTATAATTAATTATTTGAAGATATTCTTAAATATATTGAAGAAATATTCAGGGATCTAGAATATTTTCTACATTAATCCTTAAAGAAGTTCATAGAACCGCTCTAAATTTTTCACTTAATTCATCATTTAATATCCTTTACTAATATGCACTAGAGAAGAGCAAATTCATTTATTAATTATAAGAATAGTATTGTTTAAGATAAGTCACAGTTATTTTTTTTATTCTGCTCTTAATGTAGTATTCTGAAATTGAAATCTTGCTTTGTTGAATAAGTTACCTTCTATCTCGATTCTACATAAGAAAATATTCATGAATAGTTATATTTATAAAATATGATTTTTGTTAAAAAAAAATCCTTAACATCGACATTAAAATATTTATCTCTCTTCTTTTTGCTTTATTTTTTCTTTCAAAATGTGTGCACTGCTGGTTTTTAATAATATAGAATTTATTTCATGGAGCATATTTAGAATAATATAATTCGTTTGCTTCGTTCTATATCTCATTTTTGAGGCTGGTTAAAATTTAATTTTGAGATTTTACAATTTTAACATTGAGTTAAGGTACGTAGCCATATATTTAGGTTTTTTAAAGTTTAATTATATAGTTAGGAATGCAAGAATTACACAATTGTTTTTGTTAATCCACTATTTAATATTTTTATTCTCTTTATTTTCTAAAATTTCGTCTTTAAATCTTATAAGAAATTTTAAAACTTTGTATTCAATAACAAGAAAATGGCAAGGTTTTCTCTCATAAATTAATGAAGGAGGCATAAAAGATAAAAAAGAAATCGAAAGAGAAATTTCTTTCACGTAAAATGAATTTGAAAGCTGAATATTTTTAAAAAATTTAGCAAAAACCAAAGTTATAAACAGTCAATGAGAAAAAATTAATAAAAATGTAACAAATTATAATGGAAATGAATAGTTTGTTAAAAGTTCATAAATCAGTTAATGTAATGGGCTGCAAATGGGCAATTACCAATGCAACCTAGTATTTCGTGGGTCTTTGGTGTGGCACACACGGGAAGATATCAATTGGCCCCATGTAAAAAGTATACACTGTACCACACAAAAGCAACACCAAGAAGGACCAGATATATCACAGCGAAATTTATCTGGCAGATAAAATGTTGTACAAACATAAAATGATTAAATTACAGCATCTTCTGTCATGTGGATAATGATAAAATCAGTAGTTGTGTAGCCATCATTGTTGGCTTATCTTCTTTGGCATTGTTATCTTCTTTATGGTACATCAGTCCATGTTGCTTATACCGATTGCCAAAGTTGATGTGGTGTAGCAGTGGTTGGTGTATTCCAGGCCAATCCTGTGACAGCATGGATCGCATGTTTCCGGTTGGCGACAGATCGGGAAAACAAACAGGCCAAGAAAACAATTCTATCTGATGGGTAAGGAAGAACTCTTGAACATTGCGTGCCACTACGAGCCACGCATTATTCTATTGGAATATGGATTAGCAGCAAGTGCTGAATGTATGGAAGGACCACAGGCTCCAACATCTCAAAGATGTAGAGCTGGCTGTTCAGTGCACCGGTAATGCGTAATAGAATTGATGAGGTAGTGTAATCCAATACCACCCCAAACCTTGATACCGGGTGAAGGACCAGAGTGTCCATGCATTACGCAACAGCTCAGCTACCTCTCACCACGATTTCTCCAAACTTGAATCCGACCATTGCGATGTTGTAGCATAAGTGGAGTACATCAGTAAACACAATGTCATTCCATTCCGTTGTCAACATCTGCCGTTCGTCACACCATTGGCGGCGAAAACGCGTGTGGTTTCCAGTCAAGGGTAGACGAAGCAATGGACGCCTTGCGGACATTCTATCCTGCTTCGAATGGCGTCGAGTGGTACAAGCAGACACAGAATGATGCGTAAGAGACTAAATCTGTTGTGCTAGGGTTTATGATGTGGCTACGCTAACCATCACTGTCATGCTCACGATCCGCCTGTCATCACGGTCAGTGCTGCAACAAGGTGGGTGCGATCGACATCGTTGGTCCATCATTTCACCAGTAATGAATTATTCAGCAACACAGTTGCTTAGATTCCCACTACACGTTGACTGACTTCTCTGAAGGATAATCCGCATACCATATAAGCTAATATTTTCCTCGGTCGAATTAAGAAACTTGATCAAAAGATATTCGATGTTTTCCAAGAGGCATAGGTAAACAGCTTGCTAAAAAACGCACAAAAATAATTCCCATACTTCAAATTGCCAAACGATTCTCCCCTTATATAGTGCTTGCGGGCGGCGCTACGGTCGCCCGTGATGTGCTTCTGCGCTATAACGCGAAAGATTTGCATATTTCATCGCCTCCAACGCATGATGTATCAACATGGTTTGCATACTTCCTTCAGGGTGTTGTATTTTGTTTGGCCAGCAGTGTACCTGTTGTTACGTTGTGTGTGACCACAATATATATATAAATATTTATACTAGTTTATATTAATCTTGTTATATTATTAAGAAACATTTGTTTTTCTTTCTTGCAAATGTATTTTTGTAGTTGTTGTTGAAGTAGAAACATTTTAACGGGAGGTATTTTAGTATATTTTCGAGTAAAGGCAAATATATATATTGTTAAGAAAATGTCCTTTATTGTTGCCTAATTCAACTGTCAAGCGGCTTTTTTTATTGCATTCCTGTTGTTCTACGAGCTGATGAAGATAAACCTTGCAATGAAAAAATGTGTTACGTCCGGGACTCACAAAATTTCTGCATTCACATAAAGTATCGTTGTTGCTTTTGGGATTTAATAATACAAGATCTCGGAAGTAATGCCTTGGAAAAGGATTATTATGTGTTTAACTATTTTATGCGTACAATTCCAAAGAATGAGTATACAAAGTTAATAAATAGTTCAAATGATTAATGAAAACGATTTTCATTTATCTGAAACAAACTCATAAAAATTTTCAAATGGCTGTGAAAGGATATCTAAATTTTAAGCCATTATTACTAATTTTGGTACGTATCCGTGAACTTTATCAGACACTAATAGATTGCAAAAACATGAAGTGAAGCAAGAATAGAATGAAAAAAGGAATAAAAAATGCGATTGTCTATTGTATTTGAAAATATTGCAAACTTTTATTAAAAGTTGTAGGTTCTTTTCTTTTCTCGAAAGTCGGCAAAATGTATGCTCAAAGTTGTGGAAGAAAACGTGATAATATTTGAAAAAAATATAAACAATGAAAACTCGAAAAGTTCATTAAAATGCATTCATGTCTGATTGCATTAAAAAGCATCATATATGAATATAATACAATTTTTAGACACCATATGCTATACAGGTCGTTTTTAAGTATCGTAAATTAGTTTATAAGTTTGTGACGTCTCTCGCGTTCTTCTTCTAACATAACTCCTAAGTTCTTTGACGGCCACGATTAATGGCAAAACTTTTCCAACCCAATACCAAGAAGAGAAACAGGGCGAAAATGCAAATAAGATATACTTTAAAAGGATAGAGGGCTTAGTGAGATTGAACAACCAAGGAAGAAGGATACGCTTATCTTCATTAAAAATATTAATTATAAGAAAGATTAATAGGGCCTGAGTATTCTTATCTACAAGTAGCAGAATAGGAGAGTCTTCAAACAAGGAAGGAGGGTTACTCAATAAAAGGTAATATTTTGTATAGGAAGTTAGATTAGGCAGATAATTAAATATAATTAAGATAAGTGATCTAGTTGTGCGATCTGACTTGAATATTCAGTTTAATTTGTGGCTTATTCTCACTTAAAGAAGTTGTTATTTAGAATTAAGCAATTTAAGTTATTCTTAATAAAAGTTGTGTTAAGAATTACAAAATGTCTCATTTTTTGAAACCCCAAACCTCAGCTTACGCGGATCCCACAAGACATAGCTATCGTAGGATGGCTATGTCACAATGGCGCCGAACTATATAATTCTGGGTTAGGTAATGCAGGAGGATTTAGTATATTACCTGAAATGTATTTTTCCGGGTCGGAGAATGAAAAAAGAGTTCCTTGAGACAATAGATAATCAAATACAGTTTTTGAAATCCCAAGTAATCTGTCTGTGCTTACTTGAAAAGTCCATCTCAGGGAAGGGGCTCAAGATTGGAAATCAATATTTGGATCGGTGCTAGTAAAAGATACAGCCACGGATTTCGCGCACCCTCAAGGCTGAATTAGCGAAAGCTTTTCCGCAATCAAAATAAGAAAGAATTGGGAGGCTCGATTTTTCGCGTAAACAGCAGGGAAGAAATCAGGAACCCACAGACTTTGTTTACAATTTATTAAAAATTCAAAGAATTTAGAGATAGGGATGTCGCAGGCGTGGCTGATCACTTTTTTGTTCGACTCGAACCACAGATCCAGGACTACGTGGAAGTGCGCAATCCGCAGAACACGGTACAACTTTTGGAAGTATTGCAAATTCGAAGAGGGTATTCTACAATTAAAAGGGGATCACAGAATAGTGATAATGTAGAAAGATGAGGTCAAAACGCGCATAGGATGCCAATTTTAAATTGCTAATCGCAGAAACTGGAGGAATTCTGAGGTTGGGCGTATACCAAATAATGGTAGAAATAATTTTTATGTAAATAGCCGTCAAAATAATAGAGGGTTCGGGGAGGAATAGATTTCGGGAAATGGTGATCAGAGATTCAACGAAAGGGGTTACCAATTTCGAAATGAGCAAAAATGATAACTTTTAATAGAGGGGACCGCAGAATAGGGGTTCGAGTGAAAATTTCAGTCGAGGCGATAGGATGAAAAGGGGGACGATTAAGTGTTGTAAGAAGATCAACCTCAAAAGAATCGGCAAGAGAAATACCAATTAAGCTTCTCCGATATGTATATCACCCGTAGAGCTTCCCACGTTTCTATTTTATTAAATAACACATTTTTGAAAGCGTTTATGGGACACCGGAGCAGATAAATCATTATATCGGAAGAAGTATTTAGAAAATATATTTTTATAAGAAAATTTAAAAAATCGCGGGGCCCAGGTAATAACAGCACAGGGTGCGAAATGTCAAAACATGGGATTGTAGAATTGAATATTCGCATCAGACAATTTGAAAGACCTTGGTCATTTCATGTGTTGACAGATTTGGAATACCCATGTATTCTCGGTATTGATTTTATAAGTGGATCAGGATTAATTTAGATTTTATCAGAAATCGTTGAAAATTCAAGATTCGCTGGTTGAAGATAATAAGGTAGAAAAAGGGGAATTTGAGTTAATGGGTCAGAAATGATTAAATATTGTGGCTAATGTTTTATCGAAAATCATGTGGAAAGTATAATGGAAGAAAAGTTAATTGTGCAAAAATCAGGGATTTAGTACTTACTTAGCGGGAACAGTTAATAACAGAACAAAAACATGACCCAGAATTAGGTCATATCTATAGATATTTAGAAAACCCGGAAGATAACTCGGTTAATGCAACGATATGTGAGAATTGGTCCCACGATTTCCGTTAATTAAAGGGTTTTATTTTATGCGAAACACGCAACGTCGTTGGGTGAAATGCGGGTATACATTCCAAAATCTTTAAGAAATGAAATAATGAGAAATTTCATGACAGGCCAATTGCAGGACACTTGGGAAAAAATTTAAACGTATCATAAAATTGAGACGTTTGTTATTTCCCGTACGTGAGAAAATTCATTGATCAATATGTCTCTACATGCCATATGTGCCAATTTAAAACTATAAAACGCATTACCAGCTGGTCGATTAAATCCGATTATATCAAATTATCCAAATGAGATAGTGACGTTAGATTTTTTTTGGCCCGTATCCTATATCGAGAATAAGACGTAATCGCTTATTTTTTGTAATAACCGATCATTTCAGCAAATGGGCTGAAATTATACCCTTAAAAGGCCTCGTCTTATAATAGCGGATATTTTTTGATAACTTTAAAATCGCGTTTTGGAGCTCCAATAAAATTAATAAGTGATAATGGTCCCCAATTTATATCCGAAATTTTTGTACATTTAAGTGAAAAATTAGGCATAAGGCATGTGAAGACTGTTGCATATAGGCCACAAGCAAATCGGACTGAAAGAGTTAGTCGAGATATAGTACAAATGATTGCAAATTATGTTAATGATCAAAAACGATACTTGGGGTCAATTTTACGCGTGAGTTTGCTTACGCCCATTCGTACGGCGGTGAATGAAACAACGGGGAAAAACACCTGCTGAATTATTTTGGGTCGAAAAATTGGATTACCCCATTTCAAAAATTAGTAATGATTTCGGATGGATCGGTTTAAAATTAAAAACATAGAAAAATATTTAGGGGGAAACTAGACTAAGTAGAAAACTAAAAGGAAAGGTGGGAAAGATATTATAATGACGAAGACGAGATATACAAATTAAGGTAAATGATTGGGTCTTATTAGAGACACACCCCCTTTTAAATTCAGCAGCTAATAAAAACTGTTCTAAATTTAAACAAAATTTGAAGGACCCTATAGAGTATTAGAAGTAAGAAATAATAAAATATTGTATATGGGAAATCAGGAAAAAGATTAACGGTTAACGTGGATCAAATAAGAATATATCGTCATAGAAAATGTGACGAGGTCGAGTTAGGAACAGGTAGCCCAGATAGTATCAGATCACTTCAGGAAACGAGTACTTGGAAAAAATACATCAAAGATTAAATGAGTCACACTATGGGAAAAAAAGATCTGCGGTGAAACGTAATTAGAGGCAAAAGGGGTTAAACGCCAATCAAACAATATAAAATCGATAGGACCGGGTAAGCGCAGATCACTGGTCAGAACGCTTCCCTGGTTCATTTACGAACGAAAGGAAAAGGGAAAAAAAAAAAACTCGCTAAGGGAATGAAAAGGGCGAATGGATCGGGGCAAAGTGGACCACAGAGAAAGTGGCACAAAAGGGACACCCAAAAATATAACAAAGTTTTGTCATCCTGTACTATTTATAAAGTAGGAAAAAAAAGACAGCGGACTGAGTTCAAGATAAACCCACGTACAACCTGGGCCCCAGAAAAGATCAATCCCACCGCCAAGGAAACAAGAACTATAAGGAAAACGAAGGAGACCACAAGCCTCAGCAGACATCATAAAGAATTCCAATGCCAAGGAAAAAGAAAGGAAAGAACAGTGAGCACCTCGTCATTGGAAGTCCTATGCGGGGACAAATAAAAATCTGTTTGTTTATTTTATGATCTTTCAAATGGTAAAATTATTGCAAAGGAAGTCTGGCTTTTTTAAAGTTATAAGTCAAGAAAGTGATACAATATGTATTTTATTTTGAACTTTTGACTTGTTAAATTTTTTTCTTTTGGAGAAAACAATTGTAATTGCAATTTGTTTGCTTCGATGTATGACTTTCGTGGATGGGACACTCTTTGGTATTTGTTTTAATGGTTTTTGAAAATGTTTGAATTGTATAAATGTATGTATATATATATATTTGTTGTTTTTCCGATTATGATGCATCTGGTTCGGGAACCCGGCGATGGGCAAACAATAATATTAACGGCGCTGGGGCTCATTGGAATTTTGTGGAACCCGATGGGATAAATGAAAGTTATTGTGATTTACAAATAATATATAACGCATAAAATTGAAACTTATTGGTATTATGAAACATAGATTTGACAGTAACAGAGTTTTATTTCAGGTGACAGACCCCGAAAATAGTGTCAATAGCTGATATGTAGCCTCAACACGGAACAGTGGAGCCGAAAATTCCAACTCCATAGGATAAAATTGTACGGATGCAGAGTTTGGGTCTGCGCACCCAGGGAAAATTCGAGGAAACTAAATGTATAAACATATAAGGGTTTCTTTAAGGTATATATGTAGTGAAATGGACCCATAATTAACAGCAATTATTAATGTTGGCCCGGGTTTAAATTTAATAAAATTTTGTCACGAGTTTGAGTTTAAAATTGTTGAATATTAATTTAATTATAAGGGTGAAAATAATGGAAATTAAAGTCAAGATAAATATTGGAAATTTAGAAGTTAAAAAATGAGGTTCAAGGTTAAAATTTAAATAAAACTTAGAAAAGCGAAGAAATTCAGAAATAAAAATTTAGGCACGTAATTTATTAGGGGCATTGATAACCCAAATGAATCGTTTTTCTTCTTGGAGGTTAGACGTTCTCGCGTTCTTCTTCTACATCTCCTAAGTTCTAAGGCAAAACTTTTCCAACCCAATACCAGAAGAAAAAACGGGGCGAAATGCAAATAAGATATACTTTTAAAAAGGATGGGGTTTAGGGGAGATTGAACGCAATCTTAGAATAACTTAGTGCAGCGGTTCGGAACAAGTGTTAACGACCTACAACCAAGGAAAGGATACGATCATCTTCATTAAAATATTAATTATAAGAAATATTAATAGGGCCTGAGATTCTTACACAAGTAGCAGAATAGGAAGTCTTCAAAAGGAAGGAGGGTTACTCAATAAAAAAGGGAAAATTTTTTTTGGGGGTTAGATTAGGGATAATTAAAATAATTAAATAAGTGATCTGGTGTGCGATCTGACGAATATTCGTTTAATTTGTGGCTTATTTTCCTTAAGAAAGTTGTTATTTAGAATTAAGCAATTTAAGTTATTCTTAATAAAAGTTGTGTTAAGAATTACAAAATGTCTCATCTTTTAGATAATCCCACACCTCTAGCTTACGCGGATCCCACAAGACATAGCTATCGTAGGATGGCTATGTCACAAGTTCATTAGCAAAATTCCATGCTCTTTCTTGGATGTTGTAAAAGTTGTTTCAATACTTCTATATATAAGAAGAAAGTTATTTTAAAGTAAAATCTCTAAAATATTCTTCACAAAATTTTGGAAAACACTAATATCTTTATATAAATGAATCTATTTAATTCAGCTGACTAAGTGCACGTATACATGGTTTTGAAACCCTTGCCTATGTTGTTTTTCAGTTGATTTATTTTTTCGAGTCTTGATTTTACTAAAAGACGCAGTGAAGAGAGGTCAAAGCAAGTTAAATCTGTTGAGTCTCAAAATCCTCATGTTAACTCTTTATCTACTCAAATTTTTTCGTGCACTTTTTTTTAGCCACTACTGTAAAAATTAACGGATATACACAAGCAAAGTACTCAAATATGAGGAATTTAATCTGTTAGAGCTAATGAATAAAATTGGCACGTTAAAGTACCGCCAGTACATGAAAGACTAAAATATTCTCATAATACAAAAAGACCTGATGACTTTCTTATTGCATTTTTAACCCTTTTAAAGATGCTAACTAATAGAGAACACTTCTATTTTACAGCACAAATAAATTTATTTTTGAAAATTATAAACAAATTATATATATATATATATATATTACTTACTTTGAAAAGTAGACT
Organism: Trichonephila inaurata madagascariensis; assembly: GCA_019973955.1. Taxonomy (NCBI): domain Eukaryota; kingdom Metazoa; phylum Arthropoda; class Arachnida; order Araneae; family Nephilidae; genus Trichonephila; species Trichonephila inaurata. The sequence goes on from BMAV01005022.1 coordinate 27,387, forward strand.
TTACACATTAACTTAATTTGATGATATTCAAAGAAACAGTTTTTCTTTTCACTAATACACAAAAATAAATTTTTAATTTTGAGTAAGGTTTGTATTGAATGTTTTTTAAAGGAATGTATCCGACGGTAGGAAATACGGTGTTTTTCAACATGAATCACTGCATCTTGGATCTCGTTCAGTTTCTCGATCGTCTTTGCTGGGATTTCTTTATCTGAAGAATTACCTATTAGTGCTTCTCTGGTTTAAAATATAAGTTCTGTAAAATTCAGTCCCTTGAAGACTAGTCTTCTTTTTTTTCCAGACATTCCAAGAAGATGAAAATAATATAGCACTTATAGTTAATATGTTAATTTTTGAATAAAGAATAGATGTTGTTCATTTAAACGTGAGACATTTATGAAAACATAACAACGATAAAAAAGTAAAATAAATAAGTAAAACTGAAACTAAATTCCGAAAAAGTATTACTCTATAACACTTTAGTAATGACGCTACAATACGCACTCACAAAAATAGTAATAAACTACACAGACGAAAAGTAAACACTAAGTGATTTCTCTAACATCCAGTGGCTGGCGGTATTTACAAGTATTACAATGTTATTCAATCGTAAAATCAATTATATACATTGTTCACTTAAAATAAATAGGTAAATTGTTTTTAAGATCTTAACTACCATAAAAAAGACACTTACCCTTTGTCTTTAACTACTTTCGCGGACCAAAATGGCAGTCTGTGGAATCCGATCGAAATGGTAGCTGAAAACGCAACTTCAGTTTTAAATCTATTCGGCTTTCCCACTAAAACTCTTATTGTAGATTCCGTGCTGCCATTTAACCTGCAAAATTGAAATTAAAACAGTGTTCCTGCTAAGTACCATTAGAATATTCATAAAAATAGTACTATGTAATTTTATAGTACGTGTTACTAGTAAGTACCCTCAGTAGTTAAAAGTTCAATGTGGTCTTCAAAAATTTGGTTTCAACTTGGGTGTTATCCTCTCACTTTAGCATTCCAAATTATGATATCCGTCACCAATTGCTCTCTTGTTGCTTTTAAGGTATACGACTACGTTCGGAACCGTGATTTTAAAAAAGAGCATAAATGGATAATTTTCATGATATTTAGTGTCACTTAGATTAGAATACATGTATAAAATTGTTTTAAGGATATTCCCCCCCCCAAATTATTTTAATAAAATATTTCAGCAAAAAATTAACTTAGAATAACCTTTTTTCAAAATGTTTTCCTTTTATAACAAATGCTTTCAAAAATAATAATTTTGTGTGTGTGTGTGTGCTTATATAAAGTAAAGACTTCTCCAGAGAGTCTGAACTAGTTTTTTTCTAAAAATTCACATTATTTTCAGAATTACCACCAATTTAAATAATTATCGGCGTTTTTTTCTTAAAATTTCTCCCCTCTGTTGCCGTAAAACATGGATAAACCCACTTCTAAGTTCTATATTTCAAAAATTCTGATAGAGTTCTGAGCTATATACAGACAAAATATTATTATAATAGAAGCATTTTTCACAAAAGGAGAAAATTTTGAAAATGGGTCATTCTATGTTCATTTTTCGTCAAAATATTGTACTTAAATAATTTTTTATTGTAAAAATATTCTTAAAAGGATTTTATATACATTTTCTAATCTAAGTGACACTAAATATCATAAATATTATCCATTTATACGCTTTTGCAAAATCACAGTTCCGAACGTAGTCGGATACCGTAAGTACAACGTTACTAAGCAAATCAAAATCAAATGATAATACTGTGTTACATACAGACATAATAACTAATTGCATGATTTGTGTGAAATCGAATATTCTGTTTTTACCTTTCAACACGTTTGAGTATGAAATTTCACCTATGCGTGAACTGACTATGACGCTTAAACTTTTTTATCTCCAATAAAATAAAAAAAGACACATTTTTCCTATTATTTTGAATGCCAAAAGGTTGTTTTCAATATTCCTCTTCATGCTTCGGGTCTTTCGGATTAAACACCTAACCTAGTTTACCGAAAGTTGGAAAAAATAATCTGTGCACTGTCTTTTCTCGGTTAATTAGTTAGCCTTAAAGCGTGAACAGAAATTTTTGCAGTTTTTCGGGCACGTAATGAAGTTAGGATGCTGCAAAAGTCAAACAAAGAAAGAAGAATGCGTCAAAATGAAATTTCGTTTTCTCTTTCGTCCTTAATGAAGATTTTTCCAAGTAAAATTTATATTACTTTGTGTTATCCAGTCCTTACTCAAAATTGTATTTAATCAACCTGTTTTACATGAAGATGTTTTGTTCTATATTTTTTGTATAATATTTTCCAAATATTTGCTTGCATGATTGCTTTGGTAACTCCTTTTAATGTTTAAATTTATTTTTTCAAATTAAATCCAATATTGTCTTTATAGATTATACGACATTTTAAGACATCGAGTTTCCTTTTTTTCACAACTTCAATTCAATGAAGGCATGCATATTGGATTTCTTTAAATAATTATTTGAAAAAAAGAAAAGTAAATCTACTGATGCTTGCAATCTAATATATATATATATTAATAAAATTAATTTTCCTTAAATTTATGTAATCATTTACATACCGTAACTTATTCTTTAAGGATATTTTAAATTCAAGTAGTAATAGCTATTCCTTAACCCTTTAAGTGTCAAGTCATTTTGAATATTTGGGTACATACAATTGTTAAACTTTTTATTGCAAAAATCAAATGTTTAGTACAAAATAATTACATACATAAAAATATTTAAGGTTTTGTAGCAACTGCGTAATTGTTTGAGGTGGCTGCCACACACAGCTTCGCAGTGGTAAAGTTAGTTTCTAGTGGAACATTACTCTCCAAATAAAATAAAATAAAAATAAATAAAAATGAATAGCTGTAAGTAGTTCAGTAACTCAGTTTAGTGTGGTATAAATGGAAAAAATTTCCCAAGCACATACCAACTCCGCCATCATTACACCAGAAACGTGTTTCCTTCCTTATCTTTTTTTCCATTTACATTCCTTTTTGAACAATAAACTTTGCATTGTTTTGTAAGCTCATACTTCGCATGAGTAGGAGGAATATGTGATGTACAATGCCATGAACTAAGATTGGCAGAATTATCTATTGTAGATGGTCTACCATTATTCTTTTATCCAGAAGCTACATCATCATGGGTATAAGAAATCTATTCTACAACTTGTATTCGAAATTTTAAAAATGTAACATGTTTCCCAACTACTTTTTTACTAAACAAATATAAGTTCCCGAGTTCCTTGTCTAGTACATGAAAAAATACTTTTTTATGAAAATTTTTGTTGTGTTTTTGGATTGTCAGACGGAAGGATTTCCTTATTACAGAGATCCATAGTACCCATACTTAAATTGTAGACAGAAATATTATTTGGCTTGAGTATATCTACATTTTTTATTTTTAAAGTGGGCATTTGAATTTTCATGAATACTGCTCATCAAACACCACCAGTTGAACGGAGTCTAAGCTAACATTTTCCTATATAGTTTCAGGTTTGACAAATAATAAATTTCTCCCTATATGATGCAATGAAAAAAAAAATTACCAATGTAATACTTTGGGGTGACATTTAGAGCATATCTACCCTGCCCGAGATAATCTCGGGCACGGTAGTTAAAATTTAAGCATATTACTTAAATAAAACTGTGAGCTAAAGTAATTTATAACTAATTTAAAAATTATATTTATTTACGATTTCATAAGGATTAAATTTTGTAACATGAGAGTTTTGTTACATTTTATTGTGAGAATAAGAAATCTAGTGTATGTGACATATACTTTGTAGATAAAATTTTCGAGATTTCAATCTTAAGAAAATATGACTGTAGAAATTACACTTTTCTTTTAATAAATGCATTATTTGGTTGCAAAAGTGTGTTTTCAGGAGGTTGAAATAGAAGCAGTAGCTAGTATTTATTTGTAACATAAAAAAAAACTTAACAAACATAACAAATTTTATGTTAAATAGTCATAAATAGACTGAAGTTTTCAGTACATCTTATTGTGTTGAAATGTAAATAACGTAGTTCTTTTTTTCCCTCTACAAGTATGTTGATTTTTATGCCATCTTACAACACTTAATTTACGAGAAGCTTTAATTTTCTACTTTCAATTTAAAAAGTACAGCTAATGGTCACCCGTTATGGTATGAGTCAAATTTCCATCATTATTTACGGAGTCAATACTTGATCAATTTTAACATGTGAGAACTAGTTTATGTGGTTCAAAAATGTAGAAAAATATATGCAGATTCAGAACTGAAACGTTATTGGACAAATACTCGTATCAAATGCAAGAAAAATTTGCGTAGTCGTTAGAAATGACTCAACAAGCAATTTCATTACGTCTCAAAACCAATGGAATAGCCTAAATGCATGTTAACTGGGTGTCATATGAATTAAAGTCAGAGAAAGAAAGACTTTTTTAATTGCGAACAGCTTCTCCAAAGGTAAAAGATTGGGTAGGAGTTTAACATCGAATTGGAACTGGTGAGGAAAAATAGGTTTATTACGATATATCTCAAAACGTATGAAGTCATGCAGTAAGCCTAGCCAACTATGAAGCCAAATACTTATGGATCAAAACCTGTGCTCTCTATTTGACGGGATCAGTTCGGTGTAGTATATCGTGAGTTTTTAAACCCTAATTAAACAGTCACTGATGATCGCTAAGATCAACAATTGATGTGCTGAAGCAAAGCTTTAAAGAAGAAATGATTGGACTGAGCAGAATATTCAAAGAAAAACGACCTAAATATGAGTGGAGATAAGACAAAGTGAATTTTCAAACAATAATTTTTGGTCACATCTTACATTGTCAGTCAAAAACTATTTGGAAACGTTCAAATGGGATGTCTTATACCATCCGCCGAATTCTTCAGATTTCTACTTGTTTCGATCATAGCCATCGACTCATGGTTCTCTGAACACCAATTCCGTTATGAGAAGGAATGGATAATATATATATAACCTTGGATTACTTCTTAAGACCAGTCATTCGCTCAATCGGAATTTGATGCTGCCATATGGGGAAAAAGGAGTTAGCTCGTGAGGAAAATTTTCGAGCAATCAATTTAGCCTGTTTTTATACAATGGAAACCTAATTTTCACACATAAACGCACTCCGAGCTTAATTGTATAACTTATAACTTAAGATGCCACCCATCTGGTATAGTTGTTAGTTACGCTGACTGCTGTGCTCGTTGGGCTTGGTATTCGAACCTCGGAGAAGGCATTAATATTTGTAAATGTCACTTCATGGGGGTACTCTAAATAGCCATCGAGCTGTAAGTTCTCACGCAAGGTTTGTGGAAGAGGAAGATAGGTGGGAGATTTCTCACCACCCCAGGTTGTTCTCCTTCGAAGTTTGGATTGAATCAAGTCAAATCATAATGTCACTTGTATGGGCTCAAAGCTACGGCAAACGACTGGTGTATTTGTAGCCCTTGGCCGTTATGGATTTCATGGGCCTTGATCTGATGTTATTGTCTTTCAGGTGGCATAAGTAACAGCAACATAGCATAAGATAAAAAATATATTTCTCCTTTTTATGCATAAGTTTTGCCATTTCTTCTGGCAAGGATCAAGAATGACTTTAAAAATATTTGACTTCGATAGTAATATTCACACTAATCATAAAATGTTTATATATTCTTTATATTAATAATGCTAGCAAGTCTAGCTTTAATGAACCATAATTGTATAGTTTAAGCTAATTAATATACATTTTCAAGGACTTACTTATCACTATGAACATGCAACATTTTTCTTTCTATCCGTATCTGGAAGAAATCTGGAGGTAAGAAAATCTAGACATTTGATAGTTAGGTTATGCTTTGCTAGAAGTAAATACATAAACAAAGGAGCAACGAGTTTAGTAGTTCATTCTCATTTCACAACCCCGAATATATACAAATAAAACAATTTATTCTGCCCAATGAATTACTGAATGTTCCTACATACATGATACCTAAATGAAATGCAAGATGCAAAAATGGCACCTTGAAAGAATTTCTTATCTTTTCTGAATTATTTTTGATGCATTAATCGCTTTGAAATCTCCTGGAAAAACACAGAGATCTGGTGCCTTCGAGGAACCATGTTTTATATGAATAATTCAAGGAGAAAAATAGAAATAAAATCAGAAATTTAAAGAAAAAACTGAATCATGAATCTTTGGATAATGAGGTGAAAAAATGTTCCATTTCACTTTTCTCCATTTTTTTTTTCTGTGTGTATATATAATGCAGAATCTTACCTATGCTTCAGTAGATATATTGTAGATTTTAATGATGTTTTGAATTAAACTGAAGAACTCCTGGGATTTCATATATGTGAAAATGAGTTCAAAAATGAACTTTCTATGGTAAATAATGGAAAACTCACTTAAAGAAGAGATATTTCCTTTTCGAAATATGGAAAAGTAAATTTAAAAAAGAGTTGTTTTAATAAGATAGAATTTTTTTCGTTACGTCAAATTTAAATTTTTTAAAAACATGTAACAGTATTTTTTAAAATTTATTTTGTTATTAGAAAACTTGAAAATACAATATCAGTTTGATATATTTTTCACAAATGTATTATAGAATGTTTCAAAACATTTAAAACTAACTTAGAATATTTTTAGAAAATTCAATCCTATTCCAGAAAGCTTAAATTACTTTAAAACAATTCAAACTTGCACGTAACTGCACAATTGTATGCTCTTGTACTTACAATATTCAAAGTAATACTTAATAAATTTGCAGACGATGCCTATACGTTGATATTTTTTTCGTTTTCATCTAAATAATTAGGGATTTGATTTTAAGTTTGAACTGCTTTAAAATGTATATATTAATATATATTATATGCAGTCAAAAATATCAGCTTCAGTAAAGATTTTCTTGAAGCATTATAAAAAGTTGTAGTAAAAATACATATCCATTTATGTATGGCTAAAAGCAAATGTAATTGGGAAAATTTTGAATCAATCCGAATTTTTATCACTAAGTTTTATGTAGAAATTAGTTGTATATTTTAAAAAGCATTAACACGGAAAATATCAATTTAATTTTCTTTTTCCCAAATTTTAAAATTTTTTCTTTTTACTAAAGGCACAAGAAAGGGAACTGGTTTGTCGGAATTTGTTTGTAATTTTGAACTTTCAGTAGAAAACAAGATACATAATTTTTTTCTAATTTTCTTACTTTTCGAAATCCCAAAAAAATAGAAAATTTGAGCTTTTTAGATTTTAAAGGAAAACCGTCACAAAAATGTTTTTTCCTTTATAAACCTCCGTTGGTTTCCACAAAATTCATACTTGGGAAAAACCCAAAATCAAAAAAAAAAAGGGACAATGTATAGCCTAAACTATATGGACTTTGTTGACAAATTTTTAAAGGAAACACATTTTGCAATCATTATTGATTATGCAATTATAAATACTAATCCACAGTACACTTAAATCATATTTATGGAGAAAAAAAATTCTTATACACACAATAAAAAAATGGATCATGCATTTTACTAAATTAAAAATGACATTTTCGTAATGGTACAACAATGTTTGAAAAAAATAAATAATAATCAATGGAACATGAAAATCCGGGTTAGTTTTGATTGACGAGTACACTCGTCATCGAGCAGTTTGAGGATTGTGTGTCATGACGAGAAAACTCACCATGCATAAAAAGTAGTATCTATAGGCTATTTAAACTGTAATTTTTGAGAAAAAAAAATATATTCTGGCATTTCAAGATTCTTAGAATATTTTGATGCCACCAGATAAAACATAAGTATGATAAAGATTATGTTGATGCAAAATTTAAAATTGGGAATTTAGTCCTATATCAAAATTTCTCATATATTTATTCAAGTAAACTTCAAAGTCCTTATAGTGGTCCTTTTAAAATTATCAAAAAACTCTCAGATGTTACTTATGAAATAGATAAACCAAATCAATATACAGGAAAATCAACAGATATTGTTCATTTTACAAGATTAAAACCTTTTCATTCAAAATCCAATTTCCAATTATGCTAAATTCTAATTTATATTTGTTGTAGAGTGTTTTCTGAAACATTTGAAGGGGGGAAGGGAGAAGTGCATTGTTATTTTAAAACAGGTGCATTGTTATTTAGAAAAAAAAATAATAAAAGTTGATTTTAAAATTTGAATTTAAGACTTGTTTACATTATGAAAATCAAAATTTAATGTAATTTAATTTGTATTGAATCCTTATTCGTAATGAACACATTATTGAAGACTATTTTTGAAGAAATAACTTAATTATGGACTGTATGAAAACATGGTGATGAGGTCAATTTTATGATACATGATGTTATAATAATTTCATTGTGATTATTTGTGATAGAAGTATATTCAAAAAGTTAAAAAATATTATGTGATATTCTGAAGATTTGATTATGGTTGTGTGTTTTTGAAATAAGTTGGTGAGTAGTGATTCAAAAGATAATAATAAACAAATGAAAAGTGAGATAAACAATAATTGAATGATGAACATTGAACTATGATTTTTCCAAGAAAGGACTGTGTGAAACATTATGACAAAAAAAAGGATGGACATTGACTGAACTTTTACCTGTACTTGATATATCTGAAATATACAATACACTTATTTGTTTTTCTTTGTATTTTATATTTCTAGTGATAATTTGATATAATGTTGATGTTGAGTTTATTTTGGTAAATTTGTGAATATATATATATATATATATATATATATATATATATAATCTTTTCTCTTTTGGGAACTCCTAAATTCATTTTGTTGTTATTTACTCTATATCTATTGCTTTTATGTATTTACTTAACCATTATTCCTAAATTTATTTTGCTGTTACTTATTTTATATATATTCTTTTTATATGTATTTAATTAACCATTATTCCTAAATTCATTTTGTTGTTATTTACTCTATATCTATTCTTTCTATGTATTTTTTTTACTCCTTATTCCAACATTCAATACCATTTTGAAGTACTTTTAACTTTTCGACATTTATCACTTTTACTTGATCTTATGTTATGCTGTTTAACACTACTATATTTTCGGATGTCTAATGTGAATTATCTTTATCTTATGTTGTTTTTTCTTAATTTCCTTATTATTATAGTCATAGTGAAAGTATTAGATGTGTGATATTTTTCAGAAAACAATTCTATGTAACACAATGTTGTATACCAAATTTTTGATATTTTGTTGTTCAATATTGCTATTTTTTACCTGTCAGGATTCACCAGCTCACTCTTTTACACAATTATTATATCTTATAGATTTTTATTTCATTTGGGGAATTTGATATCATTAAAATATTATTATTTTTATCCTCTGGGGACTTGCCAGTCAGGATTGGCCAACCTGGCTGTGCCAGGCTTCAGTGGAGGGGTGGTGGTGAATTGTCAGGTTTGAAAAGTTTAGCTTCAAAATTAAGTAAGTAATAAATAAAAATAGAGCGAACTCTTTACCATCGCGTAATGATTTGTGAGTAAATAAGCCTATTTAAAGGTGGAGCAAGCTCTGAAGTCGAGAACGCATACTCGAAAAGGCTTAGTTGGTGACTCCTCACCGAATTTTTGTCTATTGTTCTACTCGGTTCCGTGCAAAAGGGCCACCATGTTGGATTTTATATGATTGAAGCAAAATAAAGATGTTATTATAGAGATGATGCCCTCCTCATTTTACCAGCAGGCCTGGTGCCTGACATATAAATATAATTGTATTTCTGTAAAATAATACTTTCCTCATTCACTGAATTGATTGTTTATTGTGTTTCATTGTGTTGCTAAAATGCGTTTAAGTTTATACAAAAAGAAGTGACTCAAATTTCAGTTTATAAGACTTTTATTTCAATATCCTACCCAAAAATATTTTCTTTCAGAATTTAAATGAAAATTTTTGCTGTTAAAGTGAAATAAGTAAAATAACAAAAATGTGTAACCGTAAGTACAAATATTTCTTTCTATTTCAGAAATCGAATCGACATTTTCAATGGAATAATATCAGGATATATGAATCCAACATAATTTTACTTTTGACATCGCAAGTCATCTCTAGTGAAAGGAAGTATTTTAGTCAAGTGCATTAAATAAAATTTATATGATAAAATTTGTCAAAACCATTCCATTCTCTCAATGATAAATTCATTTTAATCAAGAAAACTATAACTTAAATGTCAAAAACACATATTGCAATCTTTTTAAAAAACAAATGACAATAATGCATGCATAGCATGATTGAATGATTTAAATATTTGATTTTTCAAAGCTCTTTTAGTATGGTTGTCAATTACAATAGTTTATGATTTTATTTTTACTTTAAATGATATTTACAAGGAAATAAATATATGCTTAAAGTAGTACATATTGGGCTCTAAGGAAGTGTGTTAGTAAGATATGTAAACATTTCCTTAACCCAGTGTTTTCAAACTGTGGGGCGCGCCCCCCTAGGGGGCGTGATAACCATACAAGGGGGATGCAAGTATATTGAAAAGTCGAAAACAAAAGATTATTTTTAAAGAAATTAATAATTTACTAAAAGGAAGCAAAACAAATACATTCTGACATCATAAAATACAGATTTACACTGATATAATACACTTATAAATGTATCAGTACTGCACAATATGTTTCATAATTAATTTAACAGTGTTAAGTTAAGAACAAATTTAATAATTACCAGTGACCCTATGGAAATGTCATAAAATTATATGCAAAATTTAATTCTTATCTTGATAATTTGTACGGTTTACAATTAAAGTCGTATTGTAGCTTTACTTCAAAGTATATTAATGTTGAATTCAATACATCATTGTACGGAGGGGGGTGCGATGAAAATTATGATTGAATATTGGGTAGCAAGTATAGAAAGTTTGAGAAGCACTGCCTTAACCAGTTTATATTTGTAAGTATAACAGAAATGATTCCTATTTAAATAAACATTCATAAATAAAATTTAGATCATATATAAAGCAGATTATAAGATAGTGTTGAAAAATTTGGTAATTTATAACACAATACTTAAAACCATATTTACCTCTAACGTGTAAATAAAAATAATACAACTATAATTACTATAGCATTATTACTATATCATTTACATAAATATAGCAGTAATTGCCTTGAAACAATTGTCTTTTTTTTTCAAGTAATAAAAAAAATTGTTTTTGTACTCAGTTATTAAGACTAATTTCCCTTTTTCATTTTATTTACAATAAAAGGAGACCTACATATTTAAATTCTCCAATGTAATAAATGGAGCCGATAGTTATTGTACAGATTATATATGTATACCATTTATTCTTTTATTCGGGGAAGAATAACATAGAATATTTTTTAAAACAAATTTTTGTATTCATTTCTATATTACCAACTTTGTATTCTACTTCAATTGAGGCGAAATAAAATTTATATTGCAGCTAATACACATATTTATGTTAAGATGTGTGGTAAGTTTAGAATCAATTAAATGCGTGATTTTTATTTATTTATAATTCTTAGCGGCACATACGATTATATGCCAAAAAAATAAACTCATCTGAAATGGATGCGTAAACATTATATTTTTCGGAGTTTGGCAATGAAATATAGTATATTATGTTGTGATGTATAGGTGAAAACAATTGAAAAAATATTTAAAGAATATTTAAAAAGACATCTAAAACCAGGGAAGAGAATTTCCCTCCTTTTTTTCTGTAATTCAGTTCTCCTTATGTATTAGTTAAACAGCATTAATGGATAGGTAACTAAAATTTTGATTTTGAACAATGAATGTGTTGTATAATTTAAATACTTTGATGATTAAAAAATAAAATGCAAGAACTTTTCAATGAAATCAACTCCCCCAAAATATAATGCATTATATAACTTAACTCAGTGGCGCAACAGCCCATGAGGGCCAGGCCTACTGTGCGACTTGGGCCTAGAGGTGCATGAGGAGATATTCCGGTCAGGTGGTCAGTCTGAAATGTAATGGAATAGATACATATATATATAAATTAAATGGACTGTACACCATTTTCACCATAAGTAATATTAATGCTTTTTGAAAACATTATCTAGATAATTATCATTATCATTACTTAACAACAAAATCACATTTTTTGACATTTCACAGTACAAAAGTAATATATGCTTTCCTTTTGCTGTATTTTTCCGCATAAAATACAAACATATGCTTAAAAGTATTTTTACTCAACATTTTTTTAAGTTAGAATTTATAAATATACATTTCAGACTGTTGACTAGCTTTATTTGAAAATTCTGAAAAACAGCTGAGAAAAAGCTGATACACGTATATTTAAATTTACATTTATGTTTCTAGTATTTCCATTATTCATCACCTATTTTCAAGAACGCATATATTCACATTGAAGCAATCTGAAAATAAATTGATATTTTTTTCGTTACAAAGAAAATGTCTAAAGATTCCACTTTATGTAAATGTACCATATTCTGAAATGCGTGACACTAAATAATATTTTCGCATGCATGAGATCATACGTGCACAATATCTATTCGTGCATCAAGTCCTCTGAGGCAATTTCTAGAAAATTCAAACGTTTTCTCTGAGTCAAATCTACGAAGATATTTTAGAAAAGCCAGAAAAAGACATGAATAGATATCTGCATTTGGGATGCATTTCACTTTGATTAGGGCTCTATTTTTAGGATTGTTTTTTGTCTGAGAACGGAAAACGATATCATTTATGTGAGTATAGTTTTCTATTTTCCGAAGAAAGCTTTTCGTAAAATGTTTCTAGGGAGATATACAGCAGTAATCTCTTTGAGGATTCAAGTTTGAAAATAAACATTTCTGCATTGAACACTTTTTTTAAAATTTATTTGAATGTATTTATGGGAAGTGAACCGAACGTTTCATGAAGGTGTGTTTTTGGACTATGTTTCTCTTGGGGAGTGAATTTATGTTGAAATAGTAAAAGTAATTTTGAACAAAGAAATTTTCTGCCTTTATTACAGACTATGAAATATTTAAATAGCTATATTCAAGATTTTCAAAATTAGAATGGAAACAGAAAACATTGTTCTCATAATGCTTTGAATGTATGAATTTTTTTTTTTTTAAATTTACGTATACCATTTCAGTTTTATGTATCTGTGTGTAACAAAAGTATATACATTTTTTACACATACACATATATTTCTTAATAAAATATTTTTAAAATAAAATACAACAAAATATTTTTATATAAAATATTCTGAAAGTACTATATTATATATATTTGATAAAGTGTTCTAAAAATATGATAAAAATATTCTTAATGAAGTATTCTGAAAAAAAAATTAAACTCAGCTTTCATAGGATAGTTTGGCATTTATATATTAGTAGATTATATATATATATATATATATATATATATATATTCCTCAATTAACTTTTACTTCATTTATTGTATTTATTTACAATCAACAAAACTATATATATATATATATTAAGAAGAAAAGTGACTCCCTCACTGACTAATTACGATATCTTCGGAACCATTAAACCTACAGACTTGAAATTTAGTAGGCAGGTTCCTTTTGTGGAGTGGACATCAGTTAAGAACGGCTTTTGCAAAGATCGAACCCCAAATGGTGTTACGGGGAATTAAGGGGCGGTATAGATAATTATTTCCATTATTAATCTATTAGATGTACAGTCTTGAAATTAGGTAAGCTGTTTTCTTTCATAGAGTAGAGATTCTGTACAAAATGATTTTTACGAAAATCGACCTCCAAGGGGCGTTATGTATAATTATTTCCATTTTTAAACTATTTGGCTTAGAGTTTTGAAATTTGGTAAGCGGATTTCATTCGTAGAGTAGAGATCCGCTACAAAATGGGTTTTGTGAAAATCAATGCCCAAGTGTCGTTGTGGAGAATTAAGGGGCGTTATAGATAATTATCTCCTTTTTTAAACTATTAGACGTAAAATTTTGAAATTGAGTAAGTAGATTCTATTCATTGAGTTGAGAACTGCTATAAAATGTGTTTTGGAAAATCGCTTCCTAAGTGGCGTTACTGGAGCTTAAGGGGTGTTATAGATGATTATTTCTATTTTTAAACTATTAGGCGTACAGTCATGAAATTAGGTAAGCTGTTTTTTTCATAGAGTAGAGATCCGCTACGAAATAGGTTTGGGAAAAATTGACCCCCAAGGGGCAGTGAGGGGGATTAAGGGTCGTAATAGATAAATATTTCCGTCTTTCAACTATTAGACCCACCTACTTTAAAATTAGAAGGTATGTTCCTTTCATGGAATAGAGTCCTCTAACAAAGAAATTTGCCAAAACCGACCCCCAAAGGAATGGGGTTACTAGGGGTTAAGGAAAGTTATAGAAAAATTCCTGTTTTTGAATTTAACCCATTTACTTGAAATTTGTTGAGCACGTTTCTTTAGTTGAATAAAGTTCCAGTAAGAATTTTTATTTTACGGAAATCAACTCCAGGGGAAAGGGGGGAGCTATTGGGGCGTATTGATAGACAAAATTCCCGTTTTCGAACTACTTGGACTATAATAATAAAATTTGGTTTGCATGTTTATTTTCTTGAATTGGAATCCTTTAAGAATGCTCTCAACTCAATAGCTCAAGAATGCTATTTATGATAAAAATTCAGTTTTTGCTCTATTAGATTTAGACATGAAATTTAGCACGCATGTTTATTTTATGGAGTAGAGATATACCGAAAGTTGTGTGTGTGCTTTGGCGGAAGTCTACTTGATGATTGGGTTAAGTGAACACAAAAAATATTTCTACTTCTATTTTAGATATTAATAGAAATTAGAAATTATAATTTATGTCATTTTTATATCAAGAGGTAAGAGTTACAGCTAGAAATATATTTTTCAATACAATCGAATTCTTAATGCTAGATATTAATAATTTATATATATGTAAACAGTATATATTTATACAACATCGTGAAATACCCATTGAAGCGGGTGGGTAACGGCTAGTAATTATATATGTTGAATATAGAGCTGTTTTGAAAATATAGTTCACATTCTTTGTGTTAACTCCTCTTTATTTTTAGTAAATTTTTTCTTAAGATGAAATGAGTAGAAATTTAATAAAGCTTCAATTTTGAAATTTATTTTGTAATGAAAAACTTAATAAAAATTTTACTAATACACATTCTACTGACGATGAAGTCAAGAATGAAACCGCGATATATATATATATATAATCACTTTGGAATTGCAGCTTGACAGACTTGTAAGAAAGTAAGTGGTGTAAATATTTTAAGTAATAAGAATGTTTTCTTTTCTTTTTTTTTCAGTAGAAATAATTTGGTTTTGAAAATTTGGAGCTTTTTTTAAGTTTTTTGAACCGAAACACACAGTCAGGCATTTTAGTTAAGAAATATTGTTCACAAAAAGAAATTTGGTACTAAAAATTCAACTTTTGACCAAATTTGACCTACTTCCTTTTTTTATTTTCCTAATGCAGTAATGTAGTAATTATTTAGTTTTACAATTTTTTTCTTTATGCACTTTAGCATTTTCTTCCTATGATCTAAAATACGGAGATAATTCACTTAATAATTGAAAAATGTAAAGTATTTTCTTTCTTTCTCTTTTTTTTTTGTCTTATGTTATGGATGAAACCAAGTCTTACACTAAATAACATATGCAATAAGTTATATGAATGGTTTAGCAAAATTTTTCCAAAATTATATTCTAAGGTAACAGTATAATAAAACGATTATTTTCAGACTATACTCGGTTTTAAAATTAAATGAAATATGATGTATTCGAATTTGCTACATGCTAAACTGCTTTTAAATCATTTATTTATTTTATTATAATAAGGTTTTTATAAAAATTTAATGAGCCCTTTTTAAGTAAAAAGTATAATTAACTGGTCATTTAAATTAAGGAACATTATTTTGAAATTTATGTATATGTTTTAGGTTGTTTTCTTTCCTTTTTTTCTCAAAACAATTTAAATACGGGTAAGCTATTTTTTGATATTTTATTATGGACCATAAAATTATAATGTTTTTATGGTAATGGTGTACTTTTCCCATTAAGTAGCCAAACCTTCCCTTAAAAAAATTAAATAAACTAATATATTTTCACACAATTAAGTTGTTCATTATTTATCTATTTTTTTAAAAAATAAAATATGAGAATTCAAATTTTGAATGTTGAAATGGGTACATTGTATGCTAAATAATTGGACTTGAAACATGCTTTAAAATTTGTTTTAAAACTCGTAAATATTTTAGGTTAAAAGAGAATGGTCAAAAAAAAATTTTAAATTTCTGGAAACTAAACAAAACTACTCCCCAGTTCACTGAGCTAAAACATCCTTATATTATTCCAGTGATTTTTAGAAAATATGTTTTCAAAATTAAAAAAAAAATAGTGGAATAATTTGTTGAAGAGTGATATAACTTTCTGTTCTGATATTAAAGAATTTTCACAAAATATAAAAGTGAAATTTATTCAAAATACAGAAATCTATTGAGTAGAGTGTATTTTTATGTAATGTGTATTTGAATCCAGAAATTTCATTTAAAGTATCGAGAATTTATTAGAAGGTACGATCTTCATGTTAAACTTCTAGACTTACAAACTTGCTTTAAGAAAGCAGTTATGTACGCTCATAGAACATATTTACTTAGGAATGCAAGTGGACTTTTATACAGTTCCAAAAACGTTTTTCTTTCTCCATTTTTATTACTTAGAATTAAATGTCACTCCATTTCGCGATGTATAGGAAATAGATAAAAAATCAAAATATGAACACTATACATTATAAATTACTTTTTTTCTAAAAAGTTAGGAAATGCATATTTTTATAGCAATTATTTCAAATCAAAACCATAAAATAAAAGGAGAAATAATTAAAATATTTAATAATTAATACTTTGTACTAACATATTAGTATTTTTATTGAATAATGGTTATTTATATTAATTAATTGGGAACTTAAGATCAATTAGTATTTTAAGAAATTAATATTTTTAATCAAGCAATTAATATATTTTTAATTAACCAATTAATATTTTTAATTAATCAATTGATATTTTTAATTACTTAATTTTTATTTTTAATTCATTCATTCATATTTTTTGAAATTGAAAAATTTTATTAATAGTGTCTTCTTTTATTTCGAAGTTGAAATTTATGTATTTCTCAGGAATTTTGAGGAAAAAATATAATAAATAGTTGTCTGATACATAAAATATACTCTAATATTATTTATTTCCTTTTAGAATGTTTTTAATAGTATATTTATCCTTAAGAAAAGTCAAGTATTAATTATTGTAAATTCAGTTACTTATATTCGCGTTTCCGTGCAAGCGAAGAATTTGAATTAAATAAAATATGTTAAAACATATAATACAAAAATTTCTTGTAGTTAAACAAATTCACCTTTAATGTTTTGTATGTTCTTTTGGGTTAACTACTGGTTTGATAACTTAATGCTCTATTTTCATTCCATTTCAAATGACTTTAATGGTATGGATTATAGAAATTTAATTATTAAGATTATGTTCTTTTATATCCCTCATTAATTAAATTTCTCGACTTGAATGCATCATTTAAAGGCCAAATAATCTCCCAGTTTATCGAATATATTTTCTATTTACAAAAAATGAACAATGATCAATAAGAACGTGAGAATTTATTTTCTTTTATTTTGTTAGATACTGCGACAAGAGTTTGTATTCACATATATTTTCTTGGTTTCTATTTCCCTTCTTTCCTATGCCATGAAAAGGAGTAAGCATCGTAAATCTCTTTTCAAAAATGATCCGAGGAAAGATTAACAATAAATTCTATTAAACCCATTCAACATTCTATGAATCGATAGCAACACCCTTCTAAGATGAATTTATATCTGTGTAATATATTAAATGATTATTTGAATGATATTATCTCATGAAGAATATTGCAAAATAATTAATCCATGAAATAATAACTGCAATATTTTCAGGAGTAAAATCTATAACACTATCATCGACAAGAAATATTTTTCATGTATTTATTTTCCCCAGGTAAAAATAATCTTACTTCCCAAAGAACACTTAAAATACAAGGGCAAAGATCATTTTAATTATAATTTAGGCTATCACACATTTGGATCTAAATAAAAGACTATTTTTTAATGTTGCACCATAAAGCGAGGAGCTACTGTCGACGGAGTTCGTAATTTTGAACCATTGTCAACTGGTTAACACGACACTTTACCTGCAAACTCCTCTCCGAGCTTCAATATCACACTCATTTGAAAGACTATGACCCTCAACAGAGGGCTGCGGTAGCCCAGTGGTTAAGGTATCGGATCATGGCAGGCATGTCATGAGTTCGAGCCCTGTACCGCCAAAGACCATCCGTGTAGGACCATCCGCACGTTAAATCTGTCGAGAGCTGAAATGTCCTTCCTTTGGTGTGGTAGTTAGGAGAGGGGGTGCCAGCTCAGGTGTCGTCCACGTCACTTGACCATGGTTCAAATTTACTTGGTCCGTCGCCAAAAGCCCTAGTGTAGCTGAGCAGTGCGACGTTAATATTCACTCACTCACTTGACCCTCAAAAGAATTAAATGTATGCATCAACCCCTATACACAGCGGGTTCTAACTACATGAGTTAAATTAATTACGGCAGCTGAACTTTGTAGGAAAACTATATGTTGCAAATGTATTTATTTGAATTTGCACATGTCTTACGAACATCATAAAATGGTGCTTTATATAGTATAACTAACAGAGATTCATAAATACTGAATCATGGTACATAAGCCAATCGTTTTCTGTTTTTTATAGCATCATACGATATAAAATTTTTTTTAACCATTCTACTTAAGTATTCAGTCTTGAAAACTTGGGGACATATTAAATAATAAAGAAAAACGAGGAATATTTACAAATTAAGAGGAAAACTTCCAATTTTCTCAAGTTGTTGATATCAGTGTAAAAATAATATGGGATTAACTATAACTACTACTGTTATTCTAGAATTGCAAAACGTTTCGATATTACGCTTCATAAAAAATTGCTCTAAATTTCCTCACAATAAAAATGCTTGCTTATTTTTTTTGACAAAGAATTTTTATCAAGGTATATTTTTTAAAAACTATAATGGAAAGTTATAGAGCCCTTTTGACAACATATGTAGTTCTTTTGTGTATGTTTTAAAACCTTTTTACAATTAAAATTCAACTATTACCAGACAATTCATTTCGTTTTGGAATGTAAAAATGTTTGATACATTTACTTAACATGAAAGGTTGAACAGTATGCCCTTAATGCAAATACTTATTCAATGATTTTTCACTAAACACACGATTAGATTCTGCTGTAAAACATATATTTCTTATGAAAATTTCTTTTAAGAAAAGATAACTTTCTTTAGCTAAAGATTGCTTACAAACACGTATGTACCTAGTTTCCGAACAAGTTCCGTTTTAGGAGATATATCTTTTTTAACCAAGCTGTTAAACGTATTTTCCAAAAATATCAAAAAATAATCAGGGCGCTAACACAAAGAAAGTAATTAGTTAACGTTGTGAATAAATTTCTGAAGGATTTTTTTTTCAAGTTCTTAGACATGTTGGCATAGCGTAAAAATCAAAAACAAAAAGAAGTGTAAGTCAAAATGAAATTTCACTCTTTCTAACGTTTCCTTACAACAAACTTTCCAACAAAATTTTTTTTTCATTATTTATTATTATTATTATTATGTATTTATTTATTTATTTTTTTTAGTTTTACTTTACCCAATCAGTATAGAAGAGTTATTTCACTCCTTACAGAATGCATCAATGAAGAAAAAGCAGATTTTTTCCGACATTTTATTAATATTTTCGAAACTTTACGCCTTTTCTTTCCTTCCTTCTTAATTTTTTATGTTATCAGCATTGTCAAAATAGAAGCAAAATATGTGTTTTTTCATTATTATTTTCACCAATATTTTTTACAAGTCTGTTTTAGTTTTCTTTCAGCTTATCACTTGTTTTGTATGTAGTATTCTTTCTTGGTATAATTGATGTTTAAAATTCATGATAATAAGATATGAACTTTGTTACGCTACGAAATAGTTCATTAGGGTTTGAATTTGAGCACAATAAAAATAATTTGAAACATAATAAATTTGATTTTCTTCATATTTTAATCATTCTGCTGCTTTAAAAAATGTGAGTATGTTTCGTAAATAATTTTTCCAATTCGTAATTTTTAATAATTTTGTTAGTTTTGAATGAAAACCGATTTGAATATGAAATTTGAGAATTTCCGAATGAGTTAAATATTTATGAATGTTCAGTTATATTTAACACAGCGTAAATTAGAAAGTAAATAATGCAAACACTTAATTATTATTTTTGATAGATATAGTTATTAGCAGTAATTCCTTTATTTAAGCATGTTTTTATTAAATATTGCTATAATGATATTGAAATGCATTTTTATTTCTATGTTTAAACAATACTCACAACACATTAATAATATGCTTAGTGATAAAAATATTAAAATGGAGCTAATTTAATTGAAATATTTCCAATTTTAAGATGTAATTAATTGTTTATTCTAGCACAATTAAAGCTTTGCATATTTTAATGCAAAAATTTTTTACTCCGAGGTTGCCTGTGTTTTTTCTTTAAGTGTACAGGGTGTATCTAAACTCTTAGGCGAAAACTGAAGTGGTGATAGTACACATCAAAACAAACAATATTAAATCGGAAACTTAGGGTCCCAAACGCCTTCCGAAGGAGATAGGGGCCATTAAAGTTTAGAGTCCGAAATTTCAAATTATTATTAAAAAAAACGGAAAAATGGGTCGATTCATAAGCGGTTTTCTCTAAAGTTATTCTTTTCATCAGTATTTTCTTGAAAAATAAATTTAACGATAAAGTTTAAAAAAATGTTGATAGAGGGTGCTTTAGACATTGGAGTAACGGACAACTATTATTTATCGTTATTTTTTGTATCACATTAAATGCTTTCAAAAGCTTAGACTTAAACCAAAATTTTGAGCTCAAAATATGAATCGTTGGGGGTGGTTAAATAGCGCAAACCCGATTTGCATGCAAAGTGTAGTACACAAGGATTTAACTGTGTGGTGACAACTGTATGTAAGGATGTAAAGTGCTATAAATGCTAGTAGTTGTGTGCATTCATCGTGTTTTCGTTTTTGAGGGCTGTAGCGATGACCAGCTACATTAATCAAGAAATGGCTGATATCCATTTCATTTACGGCGTTGGGGATGGAAATGCCCTGGTGTCCCGGCGATTGTACGGGGAACGATTTCCTTCGAGAATCTTGCCGAACCGAAAAACTTTAGAACGCTTGCATCAGCGTCTCAGAGAAACCGGTTCCTTTTTCAGTGAGATACACGACATAGGGCATACCAGGAGTGTGAGGACACCGGAACTTGAAAAGCATGCGTTGCGTGAATTCGAGGAGGACTCGGAGATGAGCACGCAGACTGTATCAGCCGCCGCAAATGTGAGTCACATGACGGTTTGTCGAGTGTTGGGAGCCAAAGGTCTTCGACCATTTCATGGGCAGTGTGTGTACGCCTTGAAAGCAACCGACCATTAGCCACGTGTCAATTTTTCACGATGGTCCCTACAACGATTGGCTGTGCAACCAGACATCGCCGCGCACTTGCTATTCGCCCTATGAATGCAGTTTCAGTCGGGAAGGCATTTTCAATGCACACAACTGGACATACACTAACCCACACGCTATCCGTCTTCATTCATATCAACGGCGTTTCGGCGTCAATGTGTGGGTAGAAATTATCCACGATTATTTGATCGGGCCATATCTTCTGCCAAGACGCTTGGACGGTGAACCGTATCTGGTATTCCTACAAGAGGTGCTTCCAGTTCTACTGCAAAGTGTTCCGGGCAACATAAAGAGTCGTATGGGGTTCCAACATGACGGAGCACTTGCACATTTCAGCTCAGTTGTGTGAAGTGCATTTGATACAGCATATCCAGGGTGATGGATTGGGCAGGGTGGTCCGATAAATTGGCCGGCACCTCACCTGCCTAGACTTCTTCCTCTGGGCCATATGAAGTGTCTTGGTTAAGCAAGCCCCGTCGACTCCGATGAGGCACTAGTTGCGAGGATTGCCGTCGTAGCAGGCGATATCAGGGAAATGCTCGGGGGAATTGCTAATGTTCGACAGTCCTTCCACCGGTGCGCATCCTTGCTGATGGGCGCTCTTTCGAGCATTTTTTATGATTCCGCAAGAAAACCATGCGTGTACCATTTTCTATGTGTCATCATTCATTCAACCTTCATTCATGTGCACTACGTGTGTACATCAAATTATTTCTTTTTATTTGAGCAGAGAAATTGCGCATGTCTATTAGGAATAAATTATCCCTCACTTGTTTATTTTACGTGTAGGAGGTAGTAGTTGCTGCCTGATCTACGACACCAAGATCGGGAATAACTGAACTCTATCAGGGGGAAGGTAGTTTCAAATTTCACCTCCTAAATGCAGTTCCGTTTGCGCTACTTAACCACCCCCAACAATTCAGATTTTGAGCTTAAAATTTAAGTTTAAGTCTAAGCTTTTAAAAGCACTTAATGTGATACAAAAAATAACGGTAAAATATAGTTGTTCGTTACTCCAAAGTCTAAAGCGCCCTCTGACGACATTTTTTTAAAACTTTATCCTTAAATTTATTTTTCAAGAAAATACTGACAAAAAGAATAATTTTACGAAAGTCTCTAACGAATCGACTCATTTTTCCGTTTTTTATAATCATTTGAAATTTCGGGATTCTAAACCTTAATGATGCCTATCACCTTCAGAAGACGTTTGGGACCCTAAGTTTGCTATTTAATATTGTTTGTCTTTATGCGTATTATCACCTCTAAAAGTTTTGCCCATGAGATTAGATACACTCTATATATTATAAATGATTGCGCTGAATGCTTTACTTCACCATAACAACAATTTTTTTGAAAACAATAAAAATGCACAATACATATTTTCTGGCAAAATTTCATTCAATCTATAACCACAAATATGTATTACAAAAATATATTTCAAATTTATTGAATTAATGTCACTTTCACTTGGAACATATTTTTAATATTTCATCAAATGAAACTGAATTACAAATTTAGATGCAGATTTCAGAAGATGGTTTAATTAAGTGTAAGAATTTATATGTCTGGTGCTTTCAGTCTTCTTTATTACAAATAGCCAAGTATTGTTCTATATGAAATTTTAAATAAATGTAAAAGGTCATAACTAATCCAAAAATTTCTCTCTTTTTAAAAAAAAGTTATTTTTAATTATTTATTTAAATTATTTCTATTAGTTGTAGGAGAAAGGGATACAAGCAAACTCGTTTAGAGAAATAAGTGCACACTCTTTAAGCCACTAAAAGCACGTAATAGAGAGGAGTTGCGTACTCAAATATTCTGGCACAATAACTACGCATGAAACGAAACGTCAACTGTTTCATGCAGCAAAAATAACATGTCTCATAGAATCGTGATTAATATCAAATATGAATTACTTATGAGAAAATACGTAAATATTGTGATGATCTAATTAATTAGTGAGAATAATGATGTATAAAGCCATGTATATGCATATTGTCTATCAAAACAAATAGCTCTTTCGAAAATTTTAACGATGGATTTATAAATAAAAAGAATGTTCTTTTTTATACTGAATTAAACAAAATCCCGTTTAACAGAAAGTGATTTAGTAGCTTTAAGATATCAATTAATTCTGAAATACAAAAAAAAGTGTTGGATTTTTGAAAGATCATGTACTCTTCGAGATTCAAATGCCAGTTCGTAGACTTTAAATGAATATAATGGGAATTTTTAATAATTCTTTAAGAGGCTATAGTGAAAAATATAGATTTTAAGAAATGAGTTTTAAAAATGTTTGACTATCAAAATAAACTATCGGAAATAGTAATAAGTTGAAACGAAATATGGCATGTTTCAAAGACTGTTCGCTTCAATTTGCCAATGACGCTTTTTCTCCGTTTTATGTATGAAACGAGAGCATAATGATATCTGATGAGTTAGACACGCACGTATCTGAAGGTATTGTGAACATCTAGGATGAAATAGGAATGAAGACATGCAGTTACCATGGAAACCGATAACCATTTTAAACCTTTTCTCAGTTCAGGTTTTTTTTTTCCTTTTACTTTTCTAGCAGTACATTTTTCAGTCTTCATCACTAAATGTTATTTTTCCATTTGTGTATAATGCGAATTCGACGTTTGATAAGGTTATACTGTGAACGAGCATATAATAACAATTTTATTTTGTGTCTGTAGTGTTGTGTCGGTATTAGTTCAAGACCGGACATTGGATATTGGGTTCATTTTATATAATTAAACACAAAACAAGGTAATATAAAAAAGAAACAAGGTAATACAAAAAAAAGAAACAAGATAATACAAAATAAACTGTCAAATAAGAAAAAAAAAGATTTTTTACTCCTAGGTATTAATTTTATCTTTTTCACCAATTTTGTTTTCTTAAAGATACCTGAAATCTAATATTTATAAATCATTCAACTCAATGGATATCATATTTGTGAATGAACAAATACATTTTTATTGAATTGCTTGTTTTAGAGCTCATAAAGAATCCTATTAAACGTTGCTTTGGCAGTTGGAGAGGAACAGATTGCTCAGTGTCGTGGTGAGCAGAAGTTAAGTGCTGATCACTGACATGAAGACTGCGTTGCGGTATTCAACACGACATGGGGCAGGGCTCTTTATCTAAACGGTGTTCTCTGGGATCTGGTATGGTAAATTAGGGAGTCTAATCATGTCAAATAGTGGATCTAAGTAAATCTTCGGGTTTTGCTTTTATATGTCTATCTAAAAGAAGAATATGTTACGCATTCAGAATAAAGCTTTTGGCACATAATGATTTCTGTTGGAGATAGCCCAGATTACTATACGGTTAATGGTCTCATGTCACCCCTCATGGGGTGGACTTTGAAGTTGGATATTGGTGTGGGAACTTTGCCGGCTTAACCAAAGGCAGGTTTTTTGCCCCCAAAACTTAGGTGTTGGCATTGTCCTATTCTGGGTATTTTCTCACGAGAAACTAAGTAACCAGAGGGAAATAATTAGTTGTTTAGCAGGAAGTCTATCTTTTAGTGGACCGCTGCAAATTTTTCTGTATGGTGGTCGTTATTGCAGCTTTTTTTACACTGCTGCATAGAGAAGTTCGGCAACAGTGTGTGTTAAAATGAAAAAAATTTGCAAGAAAGCATGAACATAGTAAAAGAGTAGCACCATGTCATTTTTTTAGATGAACTCCGGGTTCTACAAGTATAATCAAGATGAATATATATGTCCCTTGAAGACGAGAACGAATGGTTTGCATTTAGCATCATCAATCGGACCCTTCATCCAGTATGATGGTAAGGGCAGCCATTTGGTGCATAGTATGAGCAGTTCTAGTAATCATCCACGTTAATGTGAGCGTTACATTGTTCATATTTTAAGGACGGTGACTATGCACTATTTTTTCCTTCTCAGAGGCATCATCTTTCAACAGGGCAACGCAAGAATAAATGTTGCCCGTTCAGTTGTGAAAGGATGCGTGATCTTTTACGCTAGAATTTACAGTTTCCAGATATGTCACTCACTGAAAACATTGTCCATTTTTAGAAAACCTCATTTTCTAGCGGATCTTTACTCCATGAAAAATGTGCGTCAATGAAATTTCAAATATGAGATATAATAGTTTAAAAAGGTAAATATTTATCTGTAACACTTATTAAGCAATCTCTAGGTCCCTTGGGGGTCGATTTTTATCAAATCCTTTCTTTGCGGACCTCTACTTTGTGAAAGGTACGCGTCTACCAAATTTCTTGAAGTCTAATTGTTTCGGAAATATGATAATAAGTTAGTGAATGAGTAAGTGAGTTGATTTTTTCTTTATGTACAGGATGCTCCAGTATCATTGGGACTAACTTTAAGGGACGTAGGGGAATTTAAAAGATTTAGATTTGCATAGCAACAACCTATGGTCGGAACTTCATCATTCGAAGCTAGGTGGCCTTGTGAACAAAAGAATTTAAGGAAATAGACCTGAATTACCGTAATAATTTGCACTGTCATCACCCACAGACGAGTATGTAAAATAATACAAATTCTCAGCTGGCAGATATGCTCCTGATGTACGGATTGTCAGAAGAAAATTCACGAAAAGCAGAAAGATAGTATCATGAAATGTACCCGCAGAGAGATGCACTTGACTACAGGATAATTGCAAATTTGCATCACAATTTGTGTGAATATGGATCATTACGAGGTAATAGGCAAAGTGAGGACTTTGCACGCATTCCAACAGGCCACGTTATCTAATGCATTTTGTACCATGCATGGAGCAAAATGGATACGATTCGAACGTTCTAATGAATCCGAGTATCATGTTCAGAGTTTCAGTCACTTGTGGTATGTCCTCACTATGCCAGACACCTCGTAATGAACCATACTCATACAAATTGTGACGCAAATTAGGAAACATCCGGTGGTTCGGTGCAGCTAATGATTTCCTCTTACGTTACAGTCTTCCTGCTGCTCGTATCTGCCACAGTTCGGTATTTGTAAAGCATTCTGTATTCCTCTACAGGTGATAACAGCTCGAATAACTTATGTAATTCAGGTTTTTTTTTCCTTAAATGCTGTTGTGATCCACACCACCTAACGCCGAACGAAGCCCTTCCATCCATTGTTAACTGTGGAAATCTAAATCCTTGTGATGTTCCTCCCACCCCTTAAGATTTCCACCAATGATCCTGGATCACCCTGTAGATATATGTGTGCGTGTGCGTAGATATATACAGAGATATGTGTACGCATAATTTGAATACATAGCATTTTTTATCTCTCAGAAGCTCGTAACTAAAAACATAGGTAGTCTTTAAATTTCATCAATTATCACTTATTTATTTTGTAAGTGAGAGCTTACTTTTTTAGGTGTACTTATTATGAAATCTTTAATACTTCTTTTCGCTTTGCTGGGATTTCTTAATACGAATTTCGAGAGTTTTACTTAATTTAAGTGTGAACATAAATTGTAAGATCTGATTTTTTTTTCTTATAGAAAAACATTGATTTGTTTCAAAATGTACTAATATTCTTAAATATATCAAAAAATTTGGCTTGGTCTTTTCTCTTAACCGAGACATATAAAAGCAAAGAGCATAATAAGTTATTTTTTTTTCATCCATCTTTATATAACTGGAATTTTGTTCAGTTATAAAGCTAATTATCTTTAAGCCTCATATATCTTACTTTACTCCTTATCTCTACTTGATAAAGTGCCTCTCTTAAAAGCGGATGAGCATTAAAACCCCATGTAGGTATTTTAAAAGTAGTTTAGAAAAATATACACTGAGTAAAACCACTTATTGCTTGAGATGCATACCATATCCTATCCATTGAGTTGCTTATACTATCTACAAGCGGATCTATATGTAAAATGGTTTAAGAGTAGTAACGCGAGTCGTTAGTAACTTTTTATGACACTTTCGGATGAGACACTGTCGATCCAAATTACGTTCAGAATATTATAAACAGTTTTGCTGACTACAATGTCAACGATAACAGCTTGTAAATTGGGAGCCTAAACATTTTCGTTCTTCCAGGTTTATTAGTAAGATTTAAATTATAGAAACAAAATTCAAATGAAAATTGCTGAAAAATAAAATAAGTTAGCGGATGTATAAAGTAGCCATACAAATTAAATAAATATATTTCTTTTTAAAAAAATGCTAATTAAATTATGATATGAAACTAACCAGTATGCTGAAACTTTTTATTGAACCTATTAGTTCATTCATTTCAGTTGTAAATGAGATAATTGAACGTTAATTACTATTTCTTTTTTAATGTATAGAGTGGGAAAAAAAGAGTCCCATTATAAAAACACTTAACTACATTAATGCATGAATTAAATTATACTAGTGTAAGATTATTTAAATTTTGTCGAGAACTGAATGAAACTGGTTAAATTCTTCTTATGTTGTAACTGGAACACTTAAAATTCCAAAGAATTTTACTTTTGTATCTAGGAGCAAATATTCGGTAACTCCAAAAGCAATTATATATTATACTTATATTTGATAAAAATTTATCATAAATGGAGTGTGCGTTTAAATATGTTCGTCAAACAATTATTTAAACATAATACATTACTATGAGTACTAATTCTTAATAAACGAATTCTAGTGGTTTTTTTGTATATTTTTTAAATTCAAATGCAAAAATAAAAATTGATTTAGAGCAAATTATTTATTAAGATGCTAGGATGTTATGATTTAGGCTGAGTTTGTATATTTTTTATTTAAAGTAATTTTTAATAAAATATTTTTTATTCGAAATTTGTTTCTGATTTTTCAATAATATTGCTGCTAATTTTCAAAAATTATTTTAAGTGTTTTTTTTTTTTTACTTGTTAAGTAAAATACTTGGAGATGAGAACATTTTTTATAAAATAAAAGATGTATCATAATTATGGTCAATTATAATGAAAGAAATATTCATTGCAATAATGTATTTATGCATAAAGAGAACAGTTTTAAATGCAATTATACCCAAATGTATGCAATCTAGAACACATTTTTTCCAAAGCTCTACTTATAGTGAAATACGAGTACATAAATTAAGTAAAAGTAGAAACATGCACTGATCATTAAAATTAAAGGATTTTGAGGTAACAAATATACTTGGTAAATTAATATTTCTTCCAATATTCTCAGATGCAATTACACTGCTGGCTACAAAAAATACTACACCAGGAAGGAACAGGGATATAACAGTGAAATATATTTGCTAGATAACTTGTACAAAGATCAAACGATTAAAATTACAGCTTCTTGTGACGTGTGATGATGACAAGATCAGAAGTTAGTGTAGCCGTCATTGTTGACTATAACCGCTCTTCGGCATAGAATAAAAAGTGCTTTGGAAGTATCCTTTGGGTACAGCAGTCCATGCACCTTCCACATATTTCCAAATTTGTTCTGGTGTAGCAGCGGGTGATCTATCATTGGCCAGTCGTTGTGCAAGCATGGACCACACGTTTTCGATTGGCAATATATCGGAAGAACAAGGAGACAGAAGGTAATTCAATCTGATGGGTAAAGAAGAACACTTGAATATTGTGTGCCACATAATCCTGTTGGAATATGGCTGATGAAAAGTGCTGAATGTATGGGAGGACCACGGGTTCCATCACCTCAGAGATGTAGCACTGGCTGTTCAGTGTACCGGCAATGCTTACTAGAGAGGTGCAAGAGTGTAATCCAATACCACCCCAAACCATGATACCGATTGCAGGACGAGTGTGGCCATGCAGTACGCAACAGCTCAGCAGTCTCTCTCCAAGGTTACTCCAAACTTGAATCCCACCATCGTGATGTTGCAGGCAGAAGTAGGATTCATCAATAAACGCAATGTAATTTCATTCCGTTGTCCATGTCTGCCGTTCGTCGCACAATTGGCGGCGCAAACGACTGTGGCTTCTAGTGAAGGGTAAACGAAGCAATAGACACCTTGTGGACACTCCATTCTATCGAAATCAGCAACGAATGGTACGAGATGACACCAATGATGAGTAGCGGACTGAATTTGTTGTGCTATGGTCCATGATGTGGCTGCATAATGCATCACTGCCATGCTCACAATCCACCTGTCATCATGGGCAACGAAGTAGTTGCGATCGACCCCGTAGGTCCGTCGTTTCTTGCTACATTCAGAGATGAAAGATCTGCAACACAATTGCTTTGTTTCGCCGAACACGTTAACCGATTTCTCCGAAGGAAAATAGGCAAGCCAGATAAGCTACAATTCTTCGAAATAAGAAACTTGAGCAAAAGACGCTCGTCTACGAGGCATAGGTAAACAACTTACCAAAAAAAACACAACAAAATAATTGTTGTACTTCAAATTGCCAGTGCCAAATATAGTGCTTGCGGGTAATGCTAAGGTTGCCCGTGATATGCGCATCTGCTCTATAACGATAAAGATTTGAATATTTCATCGGCACCAATACATGATGTAAATTTCACACTGTTTGTGTATGCTTCCTTCAAGGTGTCGCATTTCGTGTGGTCAGAAGTACATTTATGTTAACTAAATGCAATCCATTGACATATTACACTTCCGGGCATACATTAGTGCCAGAATAGGCAAATTCGGTGAATGGTAAAGTGGTGCGTAATGAATGTATGTTGAAATTCTGGTGTTTCATGCTTTTTTAAATTAATAAATTAATGATTAGATATGCTCAAAGGCATCACTTGAGTGAAATGTCATGAGTGGTGAATAATAAAAATTCGATTAAGGTTAAACATAAGCGGAGCTTGCCTAGGATTTGAATATCCTTAAAGTGTCATATCAAGAATTAGGAGTCACTTTAAAGAGTTCAGTTAGTTGATAGACAGCGTTATCACAAACAAAAAGGCAACAACTGCATCGGAAGACGTTTTTCTGTCATCGTAAACTTGAAGAAACTACGGAGCAACAACTACGGATTTGTTTTTGGGTCTTCAGTCTGCCACTGGAACTCCAATTAGCCGCTCTACAACTGCTCGAAGCTATAATGGGTTGGATTGTATGCAAGAGAATCAATAGTAAGTGGCCCACTCACTCCACAGATGCCAGAGTAAACATTTTAACTAGTACAATTGTTATGTTCAATGGAGCCAAGAATACTTGGTCCAAGTATAATTTACTGACAAGTCAAGATAAAATCTGGACACTGACTATAAACGTGATTTAATGAAGTGAGAGGAAGAAATAGTTGAAGCTCCATAAATATTTTAAGAAATGGCTTAAGATTATAGATCAGACCCATCAGAATATCAATTTCAAATTTTAGGGCATGACCAGAGAAACTCTAAGTATCTCCAATGAATTTTTCTCCACGTCCATATGATGGCAATTAAATTGTTGATGATTTAACAAGAAAAGCTTGTACTCAATCTTTTAACTCAATTCCACTAATTTATGTCCATCAGAAACTTTGCCCTCTACAGATTTAAAAGGAGTGTGTCTTGTTGAATTCCTTCTCGACAGAATGTACACAACTTAGAATCCAGGAATGTCGGTTCAGTGCATGGCATCCGTCTTCTCTAAACAACTACTGCCAAATTTAGAAATGAGCATTTTTCTTTCTGAAATTCATTGAAAGAATAAGGAATTATTCTCCTTTTACTTGCTTTCTTCCTTGCTTCTTCTGCTCACTTTCTTGAATGTATTGGTGTTTAATTGAGACAATTGTCGGTTGAGAAGGAAAATATTTTTCAAAATTTTTGAGACATGGCCATTTGAATTTGGTGTAGACTCCAACGGAATTAGTAACAACATCAATTTATATTTTTTAATAGCCTTCTGTAATATTTCTAATCAAATACCGTTTGAACATTTTGTTATACTTTTAAAAAAATCACGATTTCTTATTGCTATTTTTTAAAAATTTTTCTCCTCTGTTTTTAGGTTATAATTTTATAAGTGAATCCAAATATATAGTTTCACATTGAAATTTTAATAATTGTAAGACATATAACATTAATGCACATAAAAGGTAATTTTTACAGCAAAATGCATTTTAGAACGAAATTATTACCTATGCTACCTTGGTCAATATATCTCAAAAATCTTCTAGTTTGCTATGATTACCATGCATATTTTCAATTTAAAAATGGTTTTTGTATTAAAATTAAAATGCTATTGCAGAATTTTCTTGAGTTTCCTATTTAAAAATTTTCACTCTTTCATAATAAATCTTTAAATATGTGATATTTTTAAAAATAAATGTATTGTTGTCTTTAAATAAATAATTTTTAATATATAATGCAACTCTTTAATGTAAAACTGAAATTCAACAGTACATTCAGGCATATAACGCCCCTTAAGCACAAACAATGAGGTCGAAATTTACGGGTATGCGTTAAACACCGGATATAAAAATAACTAAGAATAAAGATAAGTATAAAACAATTAGTCTTATGAATTTTCAATATTGCATAACATAAAATGGTCTTTACATCCGACACTTCATCGAATTTTGTTCCATCTTCATCCTCACTGATCCATATATAAATATTAATTTTCCTTACCAACTAAAATGTTAAATATAACCCTACTTTTCAAATGACTTTTTAATTATGCCAGTTTAATTTATTCCATGCTTTTATTATTTCCTCTCACACACTATATCTAAATTTCAAAAGTTATGAAAATTTCAGATTTCTTCGCAAAAAATATTCGTGCTATACGGCGATTATGCCTAAAGAAATGGATTTTAAAATTTACGATAATTATTTTTGGCTAAAAACTGCCTACTTATTTGTAAAAGTTAATCATAAAAGTTCTTAATTTCATTAATGTTCAAAATAATGTTTCACATTAAAACATAATTTGAGAATAAAGTTTAACTTTTTTATAACTTGGATTAAATTAGTTCATTAAACATAATATAAATAATGAACACAGACTGGAAATTTGAACGTAACTGATTTAAAAGTAATATTCTAACGTCAGAATAAGTTTCAAAAAAACCTAAAATAAGAAATAGAAAACCAGGAATAAAAGAAAAAACAACAATTGTGCGAAATGGAAAATTATTATATTTTCTAAAATTATTACTGATTTAGAGAGTATATATTTGTGTATGTGAGCGTGTAATATGACAATGCCTATTTTCTCGGAAACTCTGTCGTTAACTATTTTATTGTCTTATGGTAATTTTTTTGACTTTTAATTTCAAAGACAACTTAAATATAAAAATTATTTTTCTTTTTATTATTTTCACTGTCAGTTTCAGATTGAAAAGATGTAAAATAGTATTCTATCACAGTGAATAAAGTCTATTAAGTTGAATTTATATACATGTGCATTATCTTTAGAATTAAATCTTCCTTTATAGCAGTGTTTCTCAAACTATCAATATTTGAAAGACAATTTTCATTGCGCCCCCCCCCAACACAATAACAATGTATAAAATATAATAATAATCTACTTTGACGCTAAAATTACATTATGACCTTAATTATATACTGTTAGAATTATCATTAGTATTCAATTTTCCATATGTTACTTTTAAGTGATAGATATTTTATGTAAATCAGTTTTAATTAATACAGTAAATATTATGTCACTTTACCTTTGCAATTTTTATACTAAAACATATTGCAAAATAATTTTTAATTAAATTTTTATTTCCTTAAAGATTCTTTCTGGGTCTCAGATAAATATAGAAAGAGTACTTAGAGTGTCAATTTTATTTTATTATACCTTTCTTTGAAAAAATTTGCTCTGCAAAAGAGGCCCAAGAGAAAGAGAGTGATTATTAAACTTCTCCTTAATTTAGTACTGTTAATTATCGAATACGAGGTACAATGCTGTTACATTTATAAACATATTGCATTAGTGTAACTGAGTATTTTATTTTATTTCCTTTCATTAAAATAATAGATTTTTTAAAAATATTCTTTTATTTTGGACTTTTTGACCCCACGCAGGGTTATTACGTCCCCCTAGGGGGCGCCCCCCACAGTTTGAGAATCGTTAATTTATGGATTAAGACTCTCTTTGTCATTATATATCTATCATCTATTTTCAGAGAGTGTAGTTAATACTTTTTAAGTATAAAATAATAAATATATACTAGAGCAGGGCT
This sequence comes from Trichonephila inaurata madagascariensis, assembly GCA_019973955.1. Lineage (NCBI taxonomy): Eukaryota > Metazoa > Arthropoda > Arachnida > Araneae > Nephilidae > Trichonephila > Trichonephila inaurata. The sequence continues at coordinate 61,078 of BMAV01005022.1, forward strand.
ATTTTTGAAATATAAAGACTACAAAATCATTACTAATGTTATAAACGTGAACGTTTGTATGGATGTTTGGTAGTCTTTCACGCAAAAACAGCAGAGTGGATTTTAGTAAAACCTTACATTAATATAGCTTATACACCAGAATAACATATAGGCTATAATTTATAAAGATATTGTGTGAAGTGTCCAACATATAACGATAATTGTCAAGAAAGTAGGAAAAAATTCAGCCATTTGCAAAAAAGGCCTCGATAGCATATATCTATCTTTTATGTGTGAAGCAAAACTTCGCATTTTGTTTTGTCTACACCAGGAGACAGGAACTGCGAAAGCTTGAACAGGCGGAGTGTGAGGCTGATTACAATTTTAACATAAAATAAATACAACCGAAAGTAATATTAACGTATTACACTTCCAAATATAAATTATTTATACTATTTTAAGCGTTCATTATACAAAACTTGTAACAATGTGCTGCTTTTGCTGAACAGAAATCAGCTTTGGAATGTGTTCTCAAAAATCTACCCACAAGAGATTTACGGGGAGTTATAGATAAAAAAATAATCCCTTTTATCAGCTATTAGATCTACAGACTTAAAATTTAACAAACAGGATTTTTTTTGTTCAGCTGAGATATGCAAAGAGTTTTTTTTTTTTTGTTTTGTTAAATTTGCAATTCACGTAAAATTAACTCATTAAAAACTTCTTCATCCTTCGATCTGTATTGTTTAATTTTTCAATTCACCCGTGCGAAGAACGGTATAACAGCTAGCATTGAAATATAATGAAAATTTTATACAAAACATGTTATCAATAAAGTAATATTCATTCTTTTAATATTTTTGGTGTAAAGTTTTATTTCTAAAAATAGATAGTAATAAAATAATTATTTAATTGCATCCCAGTCTTCTATTAAAAGGAAAACAAATTAAATTCAAATCAACTTTAATAACTATAAAGAAATATTTAACCAAACTTCCACAACAACTAGCTTAATAATTAATTCATAAAAGTAGAAGAAAACTCTTCGCATACTTTATAATCTGACTTTCAAAAGCTCGCACATAATTTTAGTTTTGCTCCCCTCTGATACTTAATTCGATAAACGAAATAAAATAACATTACTTATGCAATTAATTTTTGTAATTTCTTAATTCTCAATCATGAGTATTATCTAGGTCAGTCTTTGCTTACCTCTGGCAAAATACAATAAAAAGTGATAATTACGCAACTTGAATTCGGGAAAAAGTACGAAATTGGCAAAGGCATCTTTCCGACTCATTAATGCCATTCCGATTCAGTTCTTTTCTTTATCGATAACAGAAAGGTGTGTTATTTCTAAAGGCAAGGGAAAATAATAATAATAATAATAGTAAAAAAAAATCCTACCTGACGCTCTTTTAATTAGACGGAAATCTTCTTTTTCCTACAATCATTTTAATTTCCTAACTTCCAATAAACCGCTCCAGCGATTGCTAAACAACTTAATAATCCGATAATTAATTTGTCGAAGACTTGGAGAGAGAAGTGGCTGACTTTTTTTGGTTTTATTCAAAGGTTTTTTTTCGCTCTGAAGGGCTATAAAAAAAGGTAAAAAGGAACATGGGGTAGAATCAATAAAAAAATTACCTCAAAAATCCACGTAACGAAAAAAAAAGAGGCTGAAAAAACGAAAAGTCCCTTTTTTCAGGAGGAAAGTCAATATAACAGGCATCAATTTCCTTTCCTTTCTTTTTGGCCCATATTTTATTCACCCTATTGATCTTTCAAGATGTTCATGTAGCCATGAATGACGCATGATTCGCCGTTGTTTCAAAATAACACCTTATGCCTCCCCTCATTTTGGCCAAAGAAATCCGGCAAAGAGAGCACATAAAAAGATAAAGTGGACAGCATCGATAAAAAAAAAGAGAACGATGAGAAAAAGAAAAACGGCTTTTTGCTACATGCTTGCCATCCCAAAGGCTGGTTGAAGAACGCTTGGCGCTCGAGCGTGTGGAAAAAGAGAACGAACACTATGTGACACTTTTGAAACACGGCCAGTCATCCATCAGTCTTAATGTGACAAGACTGGGACTGTATGCTGTATCATTAGCCGACTTGCAGCGACTTTTACAGTGCAGGTTTGCAAGTTGAGAAAATACGGGCTAGACGCTCTGATTCGATTTGTCACGGTTTTCTTTAGTTTTCGCTTATCAGTTCTTTCCCTATATATAAATATATTGCCTAATATGAAACGGTCGTGTTGGATATTTCTCATGGAGAAGTTTCCTATTCTGACTTTCTTCCAAGAAAAAGCTCTAAAACGTATTGAAAGTTATTCATTTTATTTGTACCTGATTGGAAAAGCAAACTATTTCAAGAATTGATATCAAGATTTTTTGATAAGTCACGGAGAGATTGAACTATTGTTTTACATACATATCTTAAGTTAATAATATATATATATATATGTGTGTGTGTGTAAGTGTATGCATATATATGTAAAGCATGTATGAGGTATGTAAGTATATACATATGCATAGATTTAGGAATTTAGAAAGTATGAATATTTTTAAAATTGTATTAAATTTTAATGTATATGCTTTTCACTTTTTAAATAAGTTCAAAATAAAATCCTGTCTTTTTGATCTTATGTCAGCCTCTTATCAACTTTTTGATGTTCATATTATTTTAAGGGTTAATAAATCTCTAAGTTCTTTTTATGACATCTAAGTCTTCCCTTTTTAATGAAAAAAAACTCGCAAAACTAAGATTTTAACATTTTCAAATGTAATAACGTGTATGATTACCTTTTAAAGGAGAATTAAAAATTATGACTATATACAACATCGGAAATGACATACGGAAGATTTCAAAACAATTCTTTCCACGTAAGAAGAATTATTAGATAAATATCGCTCACGTAATTATATATTTTGTGATATCATTCAACTAATAACATTTAAAAAAATTAAAAAAAAAAAAAAACGCTGCTTTCATGCATTTTATAAGAAGTGGTAAAATTCTTAACCTTTATATTTATTAAAAAAATTTCTCATTTAGGGCTTTTCTGTGTTTGTTTTGTTTCCCGAGTTAGACATCAATACTTCGATTACTAGAATCGAGAATCCAATTGGAAATATGTATTTCATTTTATTTGTAGGATTCTTAAAAATGAATGTACAGAATTTTTTTAAAAAAAAATAATGTAGCTTATTTGTCGAAATTAATTTTTAATTATTGAATTTTTTTTCATTTCTCTCTCTCTCTCTCTCTCATAACATTATTACGAATTTATTATGTACATTACTTTTGTTATTTGACTTAAAATACATTTAAGAAAAACTAAGAGACTTAATATTGTTAAAGTGGTTTAAATTTGAGAGTTAGTTGTGTGTGTGACGTGCTGCATTGATCCAAAGATGTGGGTATATATAGATATATATTCTCGATATACTTCCATTCTTAATGATAACACACATAATAGTCAAAGGCTACACAGAACCCTTGTGATGGGCTCATGCGTCTTTCTTTAACATAACCTCTGGGTTCTTTGGGGGCCAAGATTAATGGCAACTCTTTTCCGACCAAAACGCTAGAAGCGAAATGTGAAAAAGAAATGCAAATAAGATAGCTTTTAAATAACGGAAGTTTCAGTAATTGAGATGGCAATTTTGGGGAATGGTATGTGCGAAAGAGACCAGTGTCAATTGACAGCCAATCGTGAAGTTACCTGGAAAACAAGCCATTAAAACAAGGTGCATACCATTGCACGCGCGCCCAGAGGTTTCCTCATGAAGATTGAATCTAAAATTGGGATTAAGGTAGGAATGAATATTTTATATTAGGACGTAATATTATTAGAAGTGAGAGTAGGTAAATTAAATAATTATAGTGGTCTAAGTTACGCGATTCGGTTTAACTATTACTGTGTGTTTTTGCTCATTATAGATTCTCGCTTAATCAATATTATCTAAATTGTTTGACATTTAAGTTCTATTCTTAATAAAGTCATATTAAGAATCAAAAATGTATATTTCTTTTGCAAATCCTACAACTCTAGCTCACGCTGACAATCAAAGATACGGTCACCAAAGGAGGGCGGTATCACACCCTTTTTCAAAAAAAAAAAAAAAAAAAAAAATTGGAGACAGTTACAGTAAAAAATAAATAAATTATGTTTTATATTTAGATTATATTATTAAGCTGATTCTCTGTAAGTAAAAAGTCAGTTTGTCGAGCCATTATTTAACAATTTTAAAAAATTAGGAATTTTTGAAGCTTTTTCTAACTCTTATAAAATACTCAATTTTTAAAATTTTTTAGTCATTTTAAGTTATTTATGTTTATTAGATAATTGAAAACAAAAGTTAGTATGGATTCGAAAATGTATTCCTTTGTTGATTTTTAATACTTATTTTTCTAGAAAAACCTGGAAAAAACACGAATTGTTTTAAAATATCAAATTAAGCATTTTTAAAAAAAATAACTTGTGAGCTTAGCTCTAAATCCATACTAACTTTTATAGCACATACGTTTGGGAGTATATACAAAAATTTCAAAGCTCTATCTTGAACAGAAAAAAAGCCTTAGGGATTAGAAAACACTTATACCTTCAAAATTGAAAGTCTGAGAAAAACGCATTTAAAGTTTGTAAAGGCATAAAACGATAACTTATAATGCCCGTATTGCTCTAATTTTTTAATATATTTTTTTCCAACGTATGTTCTACATTAAAACATTATTTTAATTAAATATGACTGAAAATAATATTTTTAATTCAAAATAAACTTTTGCATAATATTGATAACATTTGTTAGGACGACATTTCATTCAGCTTAATCTTAACCTAATATTTTAACAAAAGTTTTGAAACAGAGTATTTATATACAAAATAATAATGATACTAACTTAGGCTAACAATAGGCAGGCTTGTTCATAAAATTTAACTTTTTTCAGTTTTAAAATAGGACATTTCAGGAAGTTTTAGCTCTTGCCGTACGACTTCAAAATACTAAAATATAGTACTGCAATATGTTTAGTATAATGTAGATTGGTATTTCAAAGAAATATTCATTTATATCTGCAACATTTGAATTCAGAATACTCGTATACGGAAGTCTAATTGCAGTATCTGTTGACGACTGATTTTTAGATGCATCATTTTCAGTAGTATTCCATGTCTTCGAAATATTGTTTCTCACAGCAACCTAAAAACGCTATGGTCATGGCATTTTTTCTTCAGGAAAAATTAATGATAAAGCCTTTAAGTTACATAATTTATTTTTAAGGCAAAATTTAGCCATGAAATTAATTTTAATTAATCAACTATGAGAACTCAAAACACTCAAAACATAATCAAGCAGAAATGATTTTAGTAATGAAAATTGGAATTTCAGACTAAAAGAGTTGACTGAGCTCAAAAATATTTTCAATAAATTCAATTTTAGAGTAGAAAAATACATTCAAATGAAACCGAAACCAAAATCATAGCTCATAAAACTTCAAATATCTTAAAAACTAATTTGCGAACAGATCTGAAATTTTGTGGCAAACTTTTCTATGATATGGGTTACTAGAAAATGCAAAAAAAAATTTCGGTAAATATGAAACTTTTTAGGGTACTGTGTAGTCTTAAGTTCTGAAAAAACAACCCTTTTTTAAAAACCCTTTACCCCTTAAAAAATATTTCACCCAGAGAAATTATATTTATTTGCCCTTATTTGATTGTTTTACATTTTGAATATTTGGTTACTTAAAAGATTATGTTAAATGAATGTAAACTTTTATTTAGCAAATCAGTTTTAAACTTACTTAAGATTTTTAAAGTTTGAAATTTTTTTTAAAACTTTTTTGAATTTGAAATACTAATATAAGGGTTCCATAAATCGTAATGAAACATATCAGAAATGCTAGCTAAGTTATATAAAACTGAATGAGGATATAAGACTACTATAAGTATATATATATATATACACCATGATACAGCTCCAATAAAACAATAATTATTTGCATTTTCTAAGTTAAATATACTAAAATTTTGAAAACTTCTATGGTATTTTTAATTGTTATCAATATTAAATGTATTTCGGATGAAAAATATTGAAATAAAATGACAGAAACGTTTTCAGTTTTGCAATGAATTTTCACAGAAATTGGTGCCTAAAATAACTCTATGCATAACATGAATGGTTTTCAACACTGCATCTATTAAGAGAGACACAGTACGATTCAATTGACAAAAATCGTTCAAAAAATCAAATCTAATTTTATTGGCCTAAATTATTCTTTATATACTTTTTTACAACCTAACAAAATTTGAAAGCTCTAAAATTAAAATGTGCAGAACTATATTAGCTTTTACGTTCGTTTTTATTCAAATCCCTATGTCAAATCAAAACTTTAACTTACTTATCTCAGGAAGATAAAATAACTAACTTGTCTTCATTTAATGCTAAGGCTTTTTTTTCTATTGTGCTTAATGCTTTGAATTTTTTTGACCTATTGCTAATAGTACATGTAACAAAATTTGGTATGCATTTTTGAATCAAAGCAAATCTTATTTTTTTAAAAAAAATAATTGAACTCAGAATTTATACATTTTTTAAGGAATTTTCAATAAGCATTCATAAAAAAAAAGTATTGTATGAATACCAATCATGTTACCACAAAACCCAAACCAAATTTTGTTATACATAGTTTGACGTACTTGTAAATCAAATTTGATGCGTGCATGTAAATTTTTCTAGGAGGAATAGCATTTTAAAATCACTTCACAAATTTTAAGTTTTTTCCTTAAAAAATTAAATAACTCGCTTTTTATGAGATTTTAAGCACAAAATCTGTTTCACATAGTATACACACATAGGAGGCAACCAAAAAATTTTGAATATCCTTAAATTAAAAATGTTTGCGTAAATCGTACCATGTACCCTTAAAAAAATTTAGTCCAGTTCAAAAGCAGGAGAACGGAAAAAAGAGTAAGCAAGTGTAATCAAAAGTTTACAAAAAAAATTAAAATGATTTTTTTCCATGGACAATATTAATGTAGTTAAATGTCTCTTCCACCGACTAAAATATTATTTGCCGAAATAATTCCATTGAATACTTTCATGCTATTGAATAAAAAATGACCATATCATTGTGCTGTAAATTTGAACGCCTTTCTTTCCCCACCCCGGATCCTTATTGTGCAATCAATAAATCAAACTCACTCTTCCAAATCCGCCGTAGTCCAAGAGTGAGGCTGCTTCACTCCCACCCCTATACATTCACCTATCACCCCCCAAGGAAATAAAATGGATGGAATATAACCACGATCCAAGAATGCCCTCTCATTCAAAAGGCATTCAATAATGGTGGACAAGCAATGACGAATGGAGCCGTAGAAGAAAACCTTTTTGTCCAGCGAGCTCTGCCTCTTAATTACGCCTTTAGTGAGATAGAAGCCCCTCTAGCATCTGAGCACTTCATGCGGTCAATAGAAGGGTGTCAAGTGATGTTGATGGGACCATTTGACGTAGAGGGTCAGCCATTTCTTTGAAGGTTTACTGCGCATTTTTTGCTCCGTCTGGAAGAAGATTTATAATCCTGTAATACAGGTTCTCTGGGGAAATGATTGAATTGAATAATTTTTCGATTAAAGTTTCATTAAGTAAACATGAATTGGTGTTCTTAAGCTAAAAACATTAGTTCATTGTAAGTTATAATTTTATGTAAGGTTTGATCACAGATTTAATACATATAGTAGACTATTTTAGACTATTATTATAGTAAGGGTATTGTTGTTACAGTTTTTTTTTCCTATCAACTTATAAATCTGATAAAATTATCATATTTATGCCAATTGTTGCAGAATTTTTTTCATAAATAATACACTATATTTAAAATGTCTTATATTTTTTTTTATAAAATTATTTCAACTCTAATATTTTAACATTTAAAACTATATTACTGATTTTATGATAATATACAAACCCAAAAGAAAAGCTAATTAGCTTTTTTTAGTAGTTCTTAGGCACCAATTTTTTTTCAAGCAATGTATAATGAGTAAAAGGAGGGAAATATTAGAATATGCATATAAACATTTCATTTCAAAGGTTTTACTCTTCAAATCCACTTAAAGTAAATTGATACGGGAGCCATAATTGAATCTATCGTAGATTTGAGTCTCATTTTCATATTGGAATCATAGATGCATCTAATATAAAAGTACTTTTTAAAATTAAGCAATTTATTTCTACCGTAATATTTATTTTTCAGTTTTAAAAGCTTTCGGATGTTATAAATTTTAGTAAATATGCAGGACAATCTATTAATGCATTAAAGTTTTGACTTCAATTACACACACATACACACATTTATACATGTAATGAAAATTAAATTACGTATAAGAATGGTTTGAGTTAGAAAAATAAATTGATAATATACCTGCGACAAAGATTGTTTTTTTAAAGAGAAAATGCTAAAGTTTTAAGACTATGAGTTGGTGAAAACATTTACTTCAATATTGCTAAATTTCTTCAAGTTATTTCTTATAAATTATGTTTTATTGTAAATTCAGTAGAACTGGAACTTAATGCGAAAATGTATCTTCTTGAGGTTAAAAAAATAAAAATTAGAAATCTATATTTTTTGTATTCATAAAGAATTTAATGGCTATTTTAAAATAAAGACATTGCTTTAGTACTTCTTCTATGTAAAATACAGATAATTATTAAAAAAGATTAATATCAAGTTTATATCTGAAATACAGTAAGACCCCGTTTAACTCTGTTTCGGCTTAACGCTCTTTTATTTCAATTGTGGGATTCCCCGAAATTGCACGCAGCGTTAGGCTTCCCGATATCCGAAGCAGTTTACCTGTATTTCTTCTTTCATGTGGTGTTATACTAACGTATTTTTATTGTTTCAAACATTTGTTGACATAATTGTAAGTATAAATTTATATAATATAACCATTTCTATAGTGACAAATGTTATGATTTTTAGACTTTATCATGGGTAATAATAAAAACACGAAAATAAAGCAACAAGAAAAAGCATTTCACTAGAAACTAAAATGTAAGTGATTAGAAGATTAGATACTGGTGAACGTCAATCTCAAATTGGTGCTGCATTGAATTTGGCAACTTCAACAATAAGGACCATTTTTAAGAATAAAGAAAAAATACTGTCATCGGTAACTGTGCGACAACGGCAATCTCTGCTACTAGAATTAAACGTTCTAGAAACAATAGAATATAGAAAATGGAAAAACGACTTTCTATATGGATTGACGACGACCTTGAACGCAATATGCCATTAAACCAATCTACCCTCTTGATAAAAAGGAGCAAAATTGGAAATACAGAAGAAACTGAATGATCTGAAATGTAAACATACTGACTTAGAATTTTATTTATTTTTATATGTATATTCGTTTATTATGTTTAAATATTTGTAATAAATATTTTTTGTTAATTGTTATAAAAAAAACATAATTAATAAATTTAATGATAAAATACCTGACCAATTTTCTACCCATCTTCCCCTAACCCCATTATTTGTATGATGAGATAACCTTGTTTAACGCTGTTTCATATTACGCTCTACTTTGAAGGACCGTATGCCCCGCGTTAAGGGGGGTCTTACTGTATATGTATAAATACAATATTCTTAAGTATCTTAGATATATACTCTACAGAATTCTTACTGTACTTAAAATCTATAAATTTCAACTTATAACTAATTTATACATTACCTAATTTCATAAATTTACTAAATTTACTTTGAGTATGAATAATTGTACACGACGTAGCTGTCGGCTTACTATTAGAAACAAACTCAACACATGCATTCTTTGACGTATGCAATTAGTTAAACACAATATATGTCCCTGCTACACTCTTGCAATAATTGCAACCTTTGAAATATTTAAACAACTTTTAGAGTAAATAAGGTACACTTTAACGTGAAGTGACAGCAACAACTTTGTCTCTCAGCAGATGCTCATGTTTATTTGATTCAGCCTTTTATGCGTCTTTTAAGGTTGATTTTTATTTCTATCGCCACAAAATACTGTCACATTTTGAGTGGCAGTCGTTTCATTATGCAGTCCAGCGTTTTTCAGAAGGATTTTAGACAACATGCAACCGGATTTAGAAGTACTTGTTTACGCATATGAAAATTTTGTGTCGAAGTTTAGTATCGCTACTTTTAGGATCTTTAAAATAAATGTATGGAGACCGGTGATTTTCTTACTTTGAAGCCTGACTTTTTAATGCAAATTTTTCGAACCGGAACTGTGGTTGGCGGACGAAAGGGGATCGTAAACTCGACTTGGTTCGATCTTTTTTGAATCCGTTGCTAGTTCTAACTAAAGATTTTATTTTTAGAGAAGGTATAAGATAATGAAAGAATAAATAATAAAAAAGTTGTTTTTCGGAGAAAAATATAAAACTTAAGCAAAAAGCAAACGTTTTTTTTAAAAGATATTTAAATATATCAGAATAGATATGGTATTGTAGTTTACTATCACTGAAATTTGTTTACCTTTATTAGAGAATATGTTAAACTCATGTCCATAGATAATGATTCAGAGTGTAGTAGAAACATTTTAAGGTATGTTATAGAAGATCAAAGTAAATGTTTCTTTTTCTTAGAAATACATGGACAAGAAAATATAATGAAAAATACAAGAAAATACTTGAAATAAAAATAAACAAAATGTTTTCCGACGAAATCGTTGAAAAGTGTTTCATTTCTCATTCTTAAAGCAGTTATTGTGAAAGATATATTCCCTTTAAAAATAAATATTCATATGGGGAGTGTCTGACACACATAGTTTTAAAAATATCAGGTATTCCTTGTATAAGCTCAGCATAAATGAATGTTGCAGTGACCAGGCATTCACAGCAGGCTCCTGAATCTTTGTGAAGTATCTTCTTGTAAGTCAACGAGACAAGTTAGTTCTAATGATGCTGTAAATACCTGTCAAAGGAGCTGCAAGTAAGCAGATATTGTTTTTTTTTTCGAGTTTATTTCTTGCGTTGAGAGTCAATTCATCACACCTAGACATTCATATACTAAAAACATTTATTGTGCATGCTTTCTCGCCACTTTAATAATTGCAAGAAGCAATACAGTTCTTCGTTTCGAAAGTACAGCGCTAAGATTTAAAAGCAAAAATATTACAGCGGTGTAGGAAATTTAAAAATTTCCCTTTTGAATAATTATCTCAAGAAGTATTGGACATATTAAAATGAAATCAGCTACCTAAAACTTTGCCAGAAAAATAGAACGTAACACGTATGATGTGCACGCATGATTTTGTCTACGGTTCATCACACACCTTGAGGTAATCTAAAAAAGAAATTATAGGAACGTCTTCCTCTCTTAAAGTTACAGTTTTCACAACATGAAGTCATACAGGAAATGGTAAAATTTATGGGTTCCGGTGGTAGTTAGTTTTCCACTCTGCTTATACCTATTTTCTTAATCTGGATGATTCTAAGATGATGAAAATAAGTTCTGCGCTTCCATACCCAAGCGCATCCTAAATATGCAACATTCAGGTCTGGAAGTCTGGAAATTGGGCTGATCAATCCAAATGGTGAAAATCTTCCCTTTCTAGAAATGTGTTGGTCAGATGAATTCTATATAGATGAAAGCTATGCATCATAAAATAGACATCGCGGCCAAAATTGTATTCCAGAAAAGGAGATCAAAAGACTTTAATTTTGTTCTCCGATAAACAAGGCCTTGATAATTTAAAGTATCTACAGTGGCTGGACTACTCAATGAATACAACTATCTTCGGCTGATCCTTGCTTTCTCTAATTTAGTATATAAATAAAATTAATTTTGAAATAAGTACATTAATAAAAATTTCACGAATGTAGCTCACGTTATGACTTTGTACGAAGAAAGCCCTTTTCTTCTAAATGCACATCCTTCACGCAAAAATTAATTTACATAATTGTAACAAAAAGTTTACATTTATTAGTTTTGATTATTATTTGGCCATGTTAGCTAGGTGGTCATAATATCATAATCTCTTTAATGGCTAAGTTTCTGCCGAGTCGTAGTTCAAGTACTGATGATGCTTGATAATTGTACAGAATGGATGATTGAAGCTAAATTTGTCACGGGTTATTTGCTATTTCTTCATAATAATATGATTCATAACAAATTAATTTCATGTTTCCTTATTTAGCAAAATATCTTCGGTAGACCGATGTGATTTTGTCTCCTTTTTGACAAAAACTCAACGTCATTTTTTCGTCTCAGCTTTTATTGAAGTAATAACTTCAATAGACACGTTTTGCTGAAAAGTGAATTTAAATGAAGTGTCAGGTTTGGCTGCGTTAAGCTCAATCGTTTTTTTTCTCGTCTGTCTCCAGTAAACGTACTTGGGTCGGTAGCGCTCATTTAGTTTTGAATTGATAACTTTATAGACACGCATTTTTTAAGTAAAAATTTCATGCATATTTTTTCTCGTTAAGTTTTATTTTCTTTATTTAAATATTGCTGTCATGCAGTCCACATTTACTTAACTCCATCGAGTGGACGAAAGAAAAGGAGCGCAGGTGAAAATAATCGGAAAAGAAAAGATTATTCATATTAAGTGATGGAAGATAAGAAAAAATTAAACATAGGATCTATTTTTTGATTCAGCAGAAAGAACATTTAAGCACAAAAAAGTGCCAAAAGAATTGAAATCCAAAGATTGAATGAAATTAATTGGCGAGAAAGTTGCTAATATTTTGGTTTATGTTAGAGATCAAAGCGTACGACTCATGGGGAATTAGGGTGGCAAGTTATCTTCAACGTTAGCATAGTTGCGATAGTACGTAAGTACCTTTATTATATATATATATTTGCTATATTACATATATAAGAATATAAAAGAATGCATAATTATTTAAACATTGCTCTTTACAAAAAAAGGATGAAATAAATGAATCCATCGATGAATGAGCATGAAAAAGAGAACTACTTAACACCTGATGCGAAAATGTCATAAAAGAAAATGAAGACCATCCGAACATTTGGATTCTGTTATTCAGAATAAATCGTAAGTTTTCACTTCCATTTCGGTATTATAAGCACAAACATAATTATTATTAATATTTTTTTTATTCTTGAAGATGGATCTTTTAAATCTTTTTAAAAGCTGTATTCTTTGTATTAGTTGCTTTCTTTGGTATTTTTTCCTGTCCATTTCGGAGGTCCGGTTCGTAATTCTAAACGTTTTGGGTGAATTCAATCTAAGTTAATAAATAAATCAATAAAAAGCTCTAAGTCTTCACAGAGTATCTCTCGAAGGTAGGTTTGTGCCACATGTACATTTTTATATTCTTTGTCACTTGCCAGTGATTTAATATAATGAAGTCCCCCCGTTGTTAATAGCACTCGCGTTATATCAAGTAACTGAAATTTTTATATACAATCCAAAAGAGAATCAACTAAATACTTCTAATACGATATCGCAAGTATTCCTAAATATTCCAACTCCTTAATACTGAACACCAGTGTACATAAAATATTTCTAAAATTTTGTGTATGAAATGATACCGTATGTGTAATTTTTCAATATATGCTTTAAAGAAATTTTTCACAGTAGTTATAAGTTACTGAAGCAATAATCACATTAAAAAAATTACGAAAATTCTAAAAAATTAAACTAAATTAAAATTATTTGTAATTTGAAACCTTGCAATATTTATATACCAGTGCTTGTTTACCTTAATGACAATGAATTGGTAAAATTATTTTTAAGGTATCCAACTACGTTTGGAACCTATATATATAAACAAACCTATTTTAAAAAAAGCACATAAATGGATAATTTTCATGATGTTAAGTGTCACTTAGATTAGAATACATGTATAAAATTTTCTTAGGACATTTTGACAAAAAGAATAATTTCAATAAAATATTTTGGCAAAAAAATTAACTTGAAATAATCTTTCTTCAAAACGTTCTCTTTTTATAAAAAAAAGCTTCTATAATAATAATATTTTGTGTGTGTGTGTGCTCTCTTATATAAAGTAAAGACTTCTCCAGAGAGTCTGAACTAGGATTTTTGAAAAATTCAAATTATTTTTAGAGTTACCACCAATTGAAATAACCATCGGCGTTTATTTCTTAAAATTGCTCCACTCTGTTGTCGTAAAGTATGGATAAACCCACCTCTAAGTTATATATTTCAAAAATTCTAATTGAGCCTCTGTAGAGAGGTCTGAGCTATATACAGGCAAAATATTATCATAATAGAAGCATTTTTCCCAAAAGTAGAATATTTTGAAAATGGGTCATTCTATGCTCATTTCTTGTCAAAATATTGTACTTAAATAATTTTTTATTGTAATAATATTCTTGAAACAATTTTATATACATTTTCTCTCTCTAAAATAAGTGACACTAAATATCATAAATATCATTTATTTATACGCATTTGAAAAATCAAGGTTGCGAACTTAGTCGGATACCTTAAACATTGTAGACACTGTAAAAACATTTGGTACTTTTAGGTTTCATTGACGCAATCGAAAATTCGCCAAAAATAATACAACTGATGCCAAATGGGATATTCCACTTGTAACCTTTTTTCAATATATTCAAAGTATTTTCATATATTCAAAGTAAGTAGCTGCATTTTTTGATGAGTAATGTTTTTTCATTATACGTCAAAATGGATGAAAAACAAATGAAAACTAGTATTTTTAATATTTTTAATGTGTATATTGTGTGCTGGTACCAATAGAACCTCCTTGGCAAGACATGCCCTGGTGAAACGCGGAAAAGTACCAAATATTCTACAAAAAAAAATATAAAAAAACATATTCAATAACAATTGTCCAAATATTTTCGTGACTCCTTTTCTCTAATAATAACTGGATATATAAGCATGGGAAAAGTCGTATTATGTACGAGATTAATAGAGGCAAAGTTTTGCATAATTTACAAATGAAAACACGAGTAGAAGCTTATATTTGCCTTCAATTTTCCACGAAATTTGTTAAAGCAGCAATGAATAATTTAACTAAAATGTTATTATACATTAAACTTGTACGCTTAAGTGAAAAAGAAAACGATATTTTCAATATTAGGTGTGTAAACATATTTAAAATTCACTTCTGAATTTTCTATTACGAGCAGTTAAACATTACTGCCAAGCATTTTAGCAATTTTTTTAAGTCATTCATTTCAACAATCTTATCAAAAAAAGGAATTAATATTATGAATATTAATTCATTTTTATATTAATAAATATAATTCTTACATTAATATATAGTCTACTTTTTATTTATCAAATCCCTGTCTTAAAATTTAACTGTTTATCCTTTTAGATTCATTTTTAAACAAAATGATTTTATTCCAGTAGCTCAAAATGTTATTTTTGATTGTAATTGCCCAATGTAACTTTCTTAATTTTTTGGCTCTATGATTGTTGAATATCCTCATTTGAATCAATTGCGTATATTATCCAGAATATCTTGATGTTTGGGCACCTTTTTGTAAGCAGCATGTATACTTACGAGAGAAATCTATTTCTAACATATTTAGTAATACCTCGCGATTTACGCGAACCTGGAATTACAAGATTTTCAAATCGCGTTGATTCGTCATTTTTTTAATGCTCTGTCTCCCCCTCCCCCATCTCTGAAAATCAGACTGAATCAGTGAGAGAGCCTGATGAATTCGGTAATGTGATTGAAGAAGTTCTTGATTTTACCAGACAAATAAATTTAGAAGTGGATAATGATGACGTTCAAAGACTGCTGGATTCCAACAATCAGGAGCTGACAGGCTCAAGAAATATCAGATCAAGACAATGAAGAACTTGAGTCTTTAGACCCAGTTCAATCAGAAGATCAAGCGATGGTTGGGAATTTGACAAAATGCCTCAGTTATCATGGAAAATGGTTACAAATTTAAGAAAATATAAACTCCAACAAAGAGCGTATATTTTCAACAAAACAAAGCATAAAAAAAGTATTAGCATGCATGCCACGAGGCAATTATTCGGGAGAAAAAAAAATCTTAGAGCTGGAAGACTGGTTTGCTAGATTTTGTGACGGGCTCACACGTCTTTTCATTAATATGTCATTTTGGGTTCTTTGGGGCCAGAATTAATGGCAACTCTTTTCCAACCAAACCAAGAAGCAAAGCGTGAATGAAAGATGCAAATTAGGAAGCTTTTAAATATCAGAAGTTAGAGTAAGCGAGGTGGCAATTTGGGGAATATTATGGCAGTCCGTGATTCAAGTGTGAAGAGTCTTTGAAAGGTTAAGTGACAGCCAACAGAAGTTACCCGTGACAGAGATCCCTTTGGTCAAGGTGCATACCATTGCACTCCAGTGAACCGCAACTTCAACTAGGATCAGATGGATCGCTACTCCATTCGAAATTAAGGTAGGAGTGACTATTTAATATTCAGATCTGTGATAGTATTGGAATCGAGCTTAGATGAGTTAGTTATTGATAGCGTTCCTTCTTACGCTATTTAGGTATTATATATATTGTGTGTTTTGCCACCGTAGATTCTCTCACATATCATATTATTATCTAATCTGTTAGAGGTTTAAGTTAAAGGTCTTAATAAACTCATATTAAAATCATGGCAGCTTCTAGTTCTTCATTTATTCCTACACCTCTAGCTCACGCTGATAATCAAGAAGAAAGGCACTCTAGGGGCGGGGGTGCCCTTACAATTTTATGAAACCTTTCACAACAAAATAACTTCGGTATGCGATTTTGTGTTAGTGTTATCTAAGATTTCTTACGCAATTTTTTTACTAAATTTGTATTTTCGTTTTTCTACGATTCCTAGTAAAAATAATTTATATACTTTTATATGTGAAATTATATTCTGACCTACGCGGTTATCCGTTAGTCCCACCTATAGCCTAAGTTCGGGGGTACTACTGTATATTTTTCATACTTCCAAGTGATTGAAGTGGCTATTTGTCAAAAGAACAAATATTAAAAATTTGATGAGTAAATTTAGTGAACATTTCTCCAATTTCTTATCTTCATCACAACGAATAATAACCCTAATTCATTTCCTGTGACTTTTACCAGAAGTACGTGGGTGTGTACAGTTCTCTGCAGGGCTCTACCATCTCTTATCTCATGGCGAAAAGTCTATAGAATTGCCTTTCGAGTCTTTCCAATCGTCATCTTTCCCCCCAAAGCAAATTGCGTTGAATTCATTTTTTCTCCTTCTTTTCCAGTATCTGTTTCAAAAGTCTCGGGGGATCGTTTTCTGGACTGCGTCATTCCGGCCGTCACGTATTCGAGATCAATGAAAAGAGCAAAGAGAAGAAGATGCTCCTGGTGCAACTGCAAAATTGGCTCTAACAAGGTTAAAGCTACGTGATAAAGAGTGGCTTTCGCAAACTGCTACTGAGAGCACGTTCATATATATACTGTTGT
Organism: Trichonephila inaurata madagascariensis; assembly: GCA_019973955.1. Taxonomy (NCBI): domain Eukaryota; kingdom Metazoa; phylum Arthropoda; class Arachnida; order Araneae; family Nephilidae; genus Trichonephila; species Trichonephila inaurata. Next base: position 78,481 of record BMAV01005022.1, read on the forward strand.
GTAAGGCTATATGTGCATTGGCCGTTTCCAATAGTTGGAGAGCATCAGAGTCTACGCCTAACGGTGATGGGCAATCGATCGGTTTCCAGTAAGTTATCGTTATTGTTATCGAATCGCTATCGGTTACAATTTCAAATTGGGGATCTACCACACAGTGGATTTTGAGAACTATTCTTTTTTTAGGTGAAACTTTCTGAAAACCTCATATCTTCTCGATCTTGCCGAAATGAAGTTTTGCAACCCACGATATGATAAATAAAACTACTTTACTTTTTATACTTTAATTAACGTTCATTAATTATGGAAACTTACGAGAATTATCAACAAATGGCAATTTCCAATGATTTTTTATAACAAAATATATGTATATATTTACATTTCCTACAATTCCTCTGTAAAGTAGAAAAAAAAGTTGTGATCTCACAAGCCCACAAATGTTATTAAAAGAAAACCATTAATAAATTAAGGCTGTCTTCCGTTAAAGTACAAGAGCTTGAACTATAAACGCGAAGCACATTTTCAGACAGAAAAAAATACCTCAATTTCAATGGAAATTTGCAGTATTATAACCCATACCTCTGTTAACAATATAGTGTTTTTAAAAATGCTAAAATATTCCATGAATACTTTCTTTTTTGTTAAAATACGTGAAGGCATAGCTCATTTAACATTACGGTATAGGAGAAAAAGTACGAAACACATTTTATACCAGAAAAAAATGAATAAACTCGGTTAAAAACTTGAAGTATAACAAAAAATTCTGCTCTCTAAAGGATAGTGAAGCCAGAATATCATATTAATGTTTTATTTCTTTTATATCTGAAAAAATGTTCCGAATTCTAGTCCTATTTTTTAACATTAACCGAAGACAGCCTTAATGTAATGCCAATCTATTTTTTTTTTTTTTAACTCAAAATATTCCACAAAACATACATCTGTGAGAAGAAAAATCTCCCCTTATATCACTTATACTACCTATGTGAACTCGTAACTAAGCAATAATACAAATATTATATATATAACCACACGTGCACACGTACGTACTCATAGTTTCAAGGTCAGCCAAATTTCCCCTATATCTACTTTCCCCTATATCTGGCCTGAAATGAAGACAAACGTTTTTCAAAAATAAGTTTCTTAAAGTACTTTAAGATTATGAATATAATTCTTATTGATTAGTATTTAATATTCTGATTAAATAAAAATCCTTGTGTAAAAACATTTATCACCAGCATAGTCTTAAAGCCAGCCAAATACGCACATAGGGACAGAGAGATGTATGTATATTTTACAGAAAAACATCATGCAAACACATGCAGACTTTATGACTATAAATTTTTACAACTAAATTCATATTTTCATTTTGTGGTTGAATGTGCATTTTTAATCCTATATTAAAATCATAATTTTAATGTGTTTCAAAGTCTAATATTCATATTACTTATCTAGTTTTCTTAAAGTATGATGTTACAGTTTACAACATTAAAATATTGCATCACATTTTATCAATAGCCCATCAAGACTTAGTATTTTTCCTGCATTGTACAAATGAAACATTATTACTGAGTTATACATAATTAATTTCTCATGGAAACCATTTTATCTATTCTCAACGATTAAATAAGTACTTCATGACTAAGTACCTATATTAGCAGCTAATATTACGAAATACATCAGATTGTGCCATATGTATTTATAGTTGCTGAATATCATGAATGTTGCACACGATAATGATGTGTGCATGATGTTTTAGATTCAGTTTTCAAGATATTTACATACTATTTTCAATCAATTATTTTTTCGATTGGTGAGGCTTCAATATAAACTACACCTAACATTTCAATAAATTTCCTAATAAATTCCTGCTACCGCATCCAGTAACTCAATGCCAAAATTTATATCCTGTCATCCATTTCCCCAAGTTCCTTTCAGCCTCTCATATCCTTTTAGAAAGCGGATTTCTGACACAGTATTAATATTTCTGGTCGAGATTCGCTGGACGGTATTCAATGCCAACATTAAGGAAGATGTGCATTTATCCTTTTGGAAAAGGATTTCGCATAGCTTTTGAACCTTAACCAGCTTATCAGAAGTAGTCCATAACAAATGCATTAGGTAAGGGCATTGCGTTTATATATCATTTCTCCAGTACCTCTTGGATGCAAAAGTTTATCATGTTATGTGAACTTGAATAATAATCATTAAACTTTAAGGGCGATAATGATTGTCGAGTTATTAATTTGAAAATGAAAGCTACCATTGAATATTAGGCATTTTGGGATCTTTAATAGATCGTTGCAAGTGTTTATTCATTCTAAATAAATTGTGAGTTCTCAAGGGCTGGAAAGATCTGTCATTTAGGATTAATAATACATATCTCTTTTAATTAAGCCGAAATAATTGAAATAAATCACACTTCTAATTAATAGGTAATATTTTTGTTAAAAAAGGATTTATGTAATGTTTGGGTTAATTAATAATTAACCGAGTGTTGATTATTAGATAATTAAATAAATTTATTTTAAGAAAAACGAAAACATTTAGGAAAGGTAACGAATAGAGGTTAATATATTCTAAAAAAACAGTGTTTAAAGCATTTAAAGAGATGCACATAAAAAACTCTTTAATTTTATCAAAAACTTCTAAGTTAATATTGAAAGATATATTTAAAAAAAAGACGTTCAGTGATAATTAAACGCTAAGATAAAGAAAGAAAAGAAAGAAAGCAATAGTACTACCAAGTAGGAAAATATCATCTGATGCTTTTTAATGAAATTTAATATGCCAACAATCTCTTTTATATACTTTGAGCGTTGGATAAAACGGAAGCAAATAAATGTTAAAGCAATGGTATCTTTGACAAAAGTTCAATGCAATATGTATCTCAATAATTTTACAATTTAAAATATTGCTGTAGTTAGCTTTTATGTTGATAATGAAAATGAACGGTAAGTAAAGATAAGTTTTCTTCCTCTAAAAAACTAATATTTAATATTTATAATGTGTTAATACTGATCTTATGCTCTTTTTACGTCTAGCAAGTAGGCTCAAAATACTTTAGGGATATTTCTGGACAATGGGCAAACCCCCTACAGTCTAATGCTCTATGGGAAGGGGAGGAATTGCACATTCTTCAGGCCTTATTACTCATCTCTGATAGGCTATAAGAAGAGGGGATAAGATTCTATAAACCTTGTGGTCAGCGTATTTAGAAAAGAAATAAATATTTTTTTTTCCCATTTGGCAGTTTTGCGAGAAGGCAAATGGAAATATTTTTTTCTTAAAGTTTAATAGTATATTATCGCTCTCAAAATAAAGATAAATGTTAAATTCAAACATTTTATAAGCATTTATATACATTCAGAGTTACTTTTATATATATTCAGAGCCAAAATGATACTTTTCATTTCAGTACTTGAAAAACTAGACACAATTGATAAAGATATTAGAGCACGTACTTTATTTTTAATTGAGCATTGAAATAGTTATCATCAATTAAATTTACTTCAGATGACTTACACAATAAAAAAAGAAAAATTCTAATGTCATATTAACTGTCTACTATAACTATATCACTTTTGCACTCATTATTATTGGTTCTCAATCATACACACAGCTCGTTGCTTACTGCTAAGAAGTAGAGATAATGTGTATATGTTTTGCGTACCGATAATAACCTGATAAGGATTTAAGTGTCTTTTAACAAAAATAGTAGCTTTCTCCCATGATTTTCGAGTGTTTTACAAATCTGGTTTAGCCTAAAATGTAAAATTCTAAAGACGTAAAAATAAATACTTTATATATGCAACCTTTTAACTATTTATTCAAAAATTTTCATTTGAGATTAATTAATTAAATTGCCTATTTTATAATTAAACACTCTAATCATCTCCTTCTTAACTAAAACTATTAATCCCTAAAAACCATATGTACAAATAGAATATATAAATATTGAGAGTTAATTAAGTAAAAAATAAGAAATATTTAGTTAGCATTCAATTTTTAGAGATATGAACACAATTTAGTTTGTGTGATATCGTGTTTTCTTTATGACACGTATTAAAAATTAATGTTATACTTGTGCACACCGTGAAGTAATGTTAGTCAAACATATAGTGAATGTTAATTGGATTTTAAATCTAAAAATTAGAGCTTAAATCCATGTACTTTTTACTGCTGCAATTAAAAGGGACAGTAAACTATTATAATATTAAATTTTAAAAAAATCAATTTCGCATACAAAAAAAATTTTTTTTGAAGATAATTGTTCCTTGATAGTCATTAAAAATGAGTAAGATACAAATTAATTAAATGGATATGATGGTATATCATGCAAATTGATTAATATTAATGAACACTCTTTTCTATTGTTTTATACTTGCGACTAAATCACAATATATATATATATATATATATATATATATATATATTTCAGACTTGATACTGCGTAATTTATAATGCCAATATCTTTGATGCTGTTTGTGCTCAATTCTTAAAATTTGAACACAATTTCCCTGTAGTTACGTCATAGATTTTTGTTAATAATATGATATTACGAAGAGCTTGTTAAATGATACAATAATATAAAAACTTATGATAGAAAAGTCTAAAATAAATCCATTTATTAGATATTCATATTATTTATCTTACACAAAACTTTGTCAGAGATTTTTACTTCCTCTTTCATACTATAAATAAATTTTTGTCACAAAAAAACCATCAATACGTATTTGCCCATATGTAATAATCGTCTTGGATAGTCTCACATTAAAAACCATTGCTTCGGAATTACTCAAATACTCCTAATTCTTAATTTTAATGTTGATGAATTCGTTATTTTGAATAGTTACAGGCACACGTTACAGTTTTAGGAATTAAAAAATAGACTCAAGTGATGCTTTTTTTTTAAATAATGGGACTACGTATTGTCAATTTTAATCTTTGTGGACTTAGTACATTTCCTAGGAGCTGGTATAACTTTTAAGCACTGCACCATATAGACGATACCAACAACCGCAAGCAATTTTGACGCCCAGTGTCCTCCCCAGAGCGAGGCACTTAGGCTCTGACGATGCGAACCTGCACTAGGATTTAATTTTGCCTAGAGCACCCAAGTCAAACAGACATTCTAGGGATATTTTGCATGCCGTATAATACATTCCGACGTATTACGCGCGCTAATGTATAACGCGTAGTTTTACTTACAAGCTGCAACTTCTAATTTTTAGCTATATTCACCATATTCTTGAAGTAGAAATCTAAAATGTATATGTGCAAAGCTCGAATCTTTTGAAGTCTGGATATCATGTGTGTGTGGATAATAAAAGCTTGAAATAAAAAATAAAGAACTGACATAATTAATAAGTCGTTTATAAAAAATGTAGCACCTCTAAAAATTTAGATTAAACGGACGAGATGATTATTTGCTTATAGATCAGAGTAACAGTGGAGGTGAAAAAAGAATTTTTAATTTTGTATGTGGTACTTTTCATGTTATCCAATGGGGAAAATTCATAAAATATGTGTCACTACTTTTAAATTAACATTATTTAAATATAAGCATAAATACTTTTATACTCATCGTTTTTTTATTTTTTATTTTAGCAACTAACATTTTTTAGAGCCAGCGTATAATGCTCACTTGCAAATTTCGAACCTACTTTTTTTTTTATTTTAAAAGTGCTATACTCCGGAATATGCAATATATCGATGTAATTAAAAATCCTTTTTATTACACTTCATTAATTCATGCCGAATCAAATTCTTTCAATCGTAAAATGGCTCATTGCATCAGCAAAACCAGATTAATGTTCTCAACAGCGAACAATTATTCTTATCAATTCAAATCTCAGAGATCTAATGCGTTAATAATTTTATTTTATATTGCTAGGAAACTGAGCCGTAATTGGTAGTTGTTCCCTTTATTTTTATCTCTTACTGGGCCAGATAAAGACATGCTTTTCCCTCCTCCTCCCCCCTCAAAATTTCTCTTCCACTTTTTTACAGCGTTCTTCCTACCCTCTAATGTGCAGTTTATATTCCTACTGCAGCCTCATTCGACTCCAGCTTTCAAAAAATAACGTTCCGGGAGCACTTCCTCCTTAGCTTTACTAAATATGAAAATGCACCAGAGAAGCTTCATTTTCAACCTTCAGGGGAAACCGGAGCATAAAAACATGAAGGAAAAAAATACTTAGGAGACATAAACGTCTTTTGAACGTGGTAATTTATAGTCTACCTCCCATACAGATATATGGATATGCGGTCCACATTTGAAAATGAAATGGTCGGTATTTTTCCAGGCAGTTGTCAAATTCTTCAGTCCCCGCTGAGTCGGTTACAGGGTCAATTATTTTTTCGAAAAGTAGTAAAATTCGGGGTAAAGTATGTTGTAATTGTAACTTTCACAGCGATAAAGTCTAAATGGTGACTAGAACTGCTCTTGCAGCTGTTTAGTACGTAAACGACCGAAAGCGTTGTTAAGCGTTCAAGCCAAAAATTTAACGATTATTGGCTTGTGAACAACGTACATAAAATAAGGTTATTTTCGTCAAATAGATATATATGCGAGGGAAGTGTGAAAATTGATTTCGTTTTCGTCTGAGTTTTGCTACAAAAGCTAAAATCAGATCCCATTTTGAGTAAGCAATTTGTTAATATATTATAACATACTGAATATTTGCTGTATATAGAGAATAAGCGCATAATGAAGTAAGTCTTACAGAAAAGTAAACTTTTACTTATCTTACCACAAAAAAAAGTTAGTTTTTTTATTATTACTACTACTACTGCAACTTTTTTTGAACTTCTATATCAAACTTATAAACAAATTTGGCAACAAGAAACAAGTATCTAAGTTAGAAATATTTTTCTAAATTGCTTGGTTTTCACTTTTTTTTTTTCATTTAATTATATTTATGTAATAGTTAAAAATATACTGAATTCGCAGTTTTGTTCCCAAAATGTTGTGATTTATATATTGAACTAAGTTACCTAATGGTTCATTGAAAATATTTTTTGGAGATTCAACACTTAATAAAAAAACTTTGACTTGAACATCTAATTCGATTATTAAGAAATGAAAATTAATTATTTTTATTAGAATACTCAATTTAATAAAAAAAATTATTCAGATTGAAGACATTGATTTATATTTGTAAGATTATATAAAAACTTGGAATAGGAAAATAGTATTATTTCTTGATTCATTTGTAAAATATTTGAATTAGATAGCTGATTTTGCAATCTTCTATTTCATATTTAACCACCTTAATGAGTACTTAATATGTACTTGCAAAATTTTTTTTCAAGAATTTGCTGCGCATAAGGATTCGGAAGCTCTAAATATTGAAGATGAAAAAGGATAAAATGCGGTTATATTTCTTGTATGATCTTAATTCTGATTGTAATGCTTCGCCTATATATAAACTATCTTCATTACCAGCAACATATGAAGATTTAGGTCTACAAGTGAGAAATTGGAGAATTTGAAGGTAAGTCGCAGAATTTGAAGATGCATTCAGACATTCCGCTGGGGAAATATCAGCCAAGATGATGAAGGTAAAGGTTGACTATGCATTTTTACATGGCAAAGAAAACTTAAAAATAAATTTTGGAAAAAAAAATTAAGCTTTAATAAAAATTTGAGGCACTTGATGTCAAAAACTAAAAGGCGTCCAACTGTTTGAAACAAATTAGTTAAGAGAAAGATTTAAGTAAATGAGTTCAATATCAACTGATTGAAACTACAGCAAGTATTATTACTACTGTTTAAGGATGCGAAATAGTAAGTCGTATTTTAAGTTATCTCTATCATTCTTACAACAATTTCCGTTTTTTAAAGCATCTAAACCATTTTTAAGAAATATATAAATGAGATGGGAGAGCTCTGGGATAAAAACTTCCTTAACAAGAGGGAGAATAGTGGATATTATCTGGAAGGCATAAATGCTTATGTTCATCGATGTCTAAAGCTACACAGATGCTCAGAGTTCATTATTCGACTCATTTTGATTCAGATTCATTGTATACACCATACTTTATTCATTACATATATATTATCTTTCTGCATGATATATCAAAAATTACCCATTTCTCATTTGTATTGTTAGTTCGTTTTAACTAGCTTGGAATATTTTATAAATATTTTTAGTAAGAAAATTAATGTAATCATCAAAAGATAAATCCTACAGAAGATAATTGTGTTTGTATTAAATAGATTCTAAACTATATATGTGTGTGTGCGTGTGTGAATGTGTGTGTGTATATATAAATAAGTATGTATGTATTTCACGAAGTTTATGAATTTCTATGGTTATTTGAAATAACTAATAAAACTTTCTGAGGAGCTTTTGTAATCCTAAATAAGGTACTTTGATAAATATTTTAAACACACTTTTCAAATTAGAAAAAAATACTTATCTTACTCACTGTAACAAAGGAGTCTTAAATGACCATTTGCCAATATTTGGTAAACTTCACATATCCTTCCTCAAAAAACGAAAGGTTTCCTTGTTTTCTCATCCCTTTCTTAATTTACAATTTACTTCCCTGGCGAGTTTAACTGCCTGCAAATAATAAAATGTTTTCAAACAGTACGCATTTGAAAAAACATAAAAAAATTCTGTTTCATTTTATTTCTTTTTTTAATTCGATTATTGAAAGTATTTTTGTGACAGTCATATGTGCCGGAGGTGAGTATTTCACGTCTTTAATTAATGCTTGCACAAATAAGAAGAAAAAGAAAATCAGAATCCAGAGAAATGTCTATTTTTTAACTCTTTCGAGTGCATTTTATCCTATTCAATAAAAATCAATAATTTAGATTGGTTGAGAAAAGTAAGAACTTCATATAATTAACATTACATTCGAAAATGTTTGACGGTGTGTCAATGCAAGACTTGAACTACATCCTATTTAGAATGGCATAAGGGTGCTGTTAAATTTACAATTACACTTAAGAATCATCACATATCAAGATTTGGGGATCCAAAATTTAATAAAGAGGGATACATAGAATAATGGGGTTACCCCTCTATGAAAATTTAAAAGTGGTAAATAAGTTCAAATATTGATATCATCATATTGTTTAATTAATTTCTTGGGATTATAATGTTTTAGTGAGACAGCTTGTTTTGATCATCTTGTATTGTCATAAAGTAAACGCAGAAGTATGGAGAGTAAATAATAAATTCCTTTTTTTCTAGTTTTCATGTTAATGATCATATTACTGTTTGGTAAATATTCCTTTTAAATTAAAGTGTTGGCATTGGTAATCATTACCGGCTTACACTTTGGATGTCAATTATGAACATAGAATAGGTGCTGCTGAACTCAATTGTTTGCTTTTCGTTATACATGTACAAAAGTTAAAAACCAAAAATTTTGATTTCTTAGTGGGTGTCTGAATGTCCAAAAAATATAACGGATTACATCTACATCAGACCTGGGGAAAATATTACCAAAACAATGGAATGTTTAATAATTGAGGTAAAAATTTTTATACTTGATATTATTTTGTGATTATATATATACACGTACTTCATTTTATTAGTTATCTAAAAGATCTATGTTCACAGAAGAAACTGATGTTTAAGAACTTTTAACATAAATAACGTATTTTATTAATATTTCATTTCATCATTTTTATTTTACTATAGTCTGAAGTTCATTGTATAACAAAAAAATAAATAAAACAAAAGGGAAAAATAGATATGTCGCCTTAGAAATTGTTCATAGTCTGTGCAATATAAAATGAAAAATAGGAAAAAAAAAAGTATTAACAAGTTTTATGATCAAAAGCAATTGATACATCTGCTTTCATAACATACGAATATACCTACAATAAATAATTTGTTAAGAATTGCCAGAAACACGCCGTCAAGATAAAACATTATGAACACCTCCACATTTTTTAACGAACTCCTCTGAATAAAGTGGAAGCTTCGTAATTAAAAGAGAATGCTATTTAACTGCATCTGGAAAAAGAAAGGTATAATTTTTGCCCTTACTTTTGCGAGTGAGGGAAAATGTGACTGATCGATGCGAATTTGAAAGAGGGCAAATTGTAATGGCCCAAAGACTCAGAAAAAGCATCCCCAAAACAGCATGACTGGGTAGATTGTTGGTGTTTATCCGTTTTTAGTATTTAATCAAAGATGATAAATAACGGTGAAACCCGAAGTAGACACCTGTTTGTTGGACGACCATGAGTCACTAAAGAAAAGGGACGTTAAAAATTGTCCCGTTTGGTAAGCAAAATAGATGCTAAACTGTAGCTCAGCTGACAGCCTAACACAATGCAGATTCAAGCGCAAGTGCTTAGGAACATACAGTTTGGTGGACACTGTTCGAAATGGGACTCCACAGCAAGCGGCCCATTCTTGGACCTCTGTCGACCAAGCGTCATTGCCAACTACGCCTAGAGTGGCCTCAGAAACATTGGGACTTGATCACAAATAAGTGGAAGAGAGTATCCTGTTTGAATGAATCACGATTTCTCATTTATCACGCCAATAGTTGTGCCGTCTTCCATAATCGAACAGTTGCTTTTTCCATGTGTACTGCTGATGATGGTAGTATTATACTTTGAAGCACGTTTTCATGAGTGACTCTCAGACCGTAGATCTGGTAGAAGGTACTATGAAAGATTTAGACTATCTGAGCATAATTCAAGATCAGTTGCACCCTTATATGGCATCTGTATTCACAACGATAAATGGAATCTTCCAGCAGGACAGCGTCCCATGTTAAAAGGTTAGAACTGCGGTAGAAAGATTAGAGGAGCATAAGGATGAATTCCAATTGATATAATTCTACCTAACTCAGCAAATCTCAACCCTCCGCGTACTGGTAACTTTTTATACTTTCCGATATTGAAATACGGGGTGATTTTCCTATATTTTATTGATCTACATATGTTATAATTCACATTTTCATCAGTTGTTTCAGAATAACACAAGAATTTTAATAGCTTTTAAGTTTTCAAAAAACATATAACAGGGCGTCCGCGATTTCAGCGGGCAGGACTTATAAGTTAAAAAACTCATGCGATACTTTTATTTTCAGATGAATATAATTTTTAAACATTTTTTCTCGAAAAATGTTACAGAAATTTTGTAATAAAGCGGAAAAAAAAATAAAATAAAAATAACAGTTTTACTTTGTTTGAATATACATAAATATATGAAGAAAAAATTCATTATTATTAAGTATGATATTTTTTTATATTGATTTTAGAAATCAAGACTGTATTATTTTTACTGACATCACAGTATTAAGTGTGGACGTATCTTTCATAAATATTTATCGCGTGAAAGACGAACAAAAAGCATGCAATCTCACAAATACGGGGGAGTGGGAAGGGGAACCAAGCAAGTGAAGAGAAATTACTGACCCCTCTAGTGCGATCTAGCAGCGAAAATAAACACCAAATGATGTTTTTTAACCTTCACGGGGAAAAAGCAGAATCAGTATTGAAATGAGGGGAACAAATTCTTCGCCCGCGATTTTCACGTGACCCGTAATCGGGGACGAAATTAATACCCCGCTCAAATCGCTGTACGCGGAGGGTTAATCTGACAGAACACCATCTGGGTTTTTATATAAAGGCAGCTCAGAGATGAAACATCTTCATGTCGGAATATCTCGACATTACATGAGCATTGTTAAGACAATTGGTACAACCTGTTTCCAGTCGTCTACCAAGGGCATGATATATCCATGCCAAGGCAAGTTGCAGCTGTTTTGCAGGTAAAAAGTGATGCAACGTGTTATTGAGAAGGTATTCATAATTTTTTGCCTCTTCGGTATATGATCAGCAAGTTTACAACTTGAATTTATACGAGACTTTATTTTAAGAGAATGGAAGTATATATATATATATATATATATATATATATATATATAT
>BMAV01005022.1:110819-133319 GCA_019973955.1 Trichonephila inaurata madagascariensis
GATAATTTGACAAAATGTTTATAGCTAATGCCCTTCTTGCAAGAAGCTTCATTACGAAATTTTACTCTCATGATAAATTTTTGCTTCAAAAGATTATTTTTCTGTGACAAGAATATCACTAAAAGGGGGAAAACTTTTTAACCCAGCGCTAAATTTAAATACAAACAGGTACATTCAGTAGTTTTCGTACAGGGTTATAGTTTTTAGCACCAAGCTGTTCAACGGATGCTTATAAATTTGCAAAAACTATAAATGTACCAATTCTGAGTTGGAAATTAATTACGATTTTTGTTCCAAAATAATTTCTGTAAAATTTTTCCTTCACGAATAATTAAATTTCAGCTGTGAAATAATCAAATAGGTAGAGCAAAGCATGTTTAAATTAAGTTTCATTGTCTCATTTATCTTTCTATTAAGGAATTCCAATTCTTCGCTTTTTAATTTTTATTTACTAAATGTACAACCTCAGAATACTTTATACATGGAATCAATTTCCGAGTTTTGGATGTTGGGTGATAATTATCCTTCATTTTTAGATAGTTATATGAATTATAGTATATGAATATATGATAGTTATTAATATAAATATATGATAGTTTATGAATATATGATAGTTTATGAATATATGATAGTTTATGAATATATGATGAATATATGAAGTTTATGAATATATGAAGTTTATGAATATATGATGAATATATGAAGTTTATGAATATATGATAGTTATATGAATATTATACAATACACTTGTTGCGACCTCTGGATTGCTGATGAAGTTCGAGGAATCGAATAATCAGTCATTAAAATAAAATTAATACTTTTATTTTGCCTTTCAAAAACTCATTGGAAATTTATAAATCAAGGTATTGGGCAACTGAGTTACTAATCTAAATAGCTATAACAAATAATTGGACCACTTATCTCAATACAAGATCCGGCATGACGGTACTTGTTTTGACATGAGGAGTAAACTTATTCATCAAGACTTATAATCTCCTTTCAGAATCATCATGGCCTTCTATTCATAATCCAGGAGAAGGAGCGTTAAGCGATACTAACTTTAATGGTCGCGCTGGGTGACTGAATCACCCCAATTCTTTTTATATAATTATTTTTATTGTACACCATAAAAATCATAATTCTAGTACATAATTTTACTAAGAGAAAGTATATTTATCTACTTCTAAGGAAATTTCAATTTTTCTTTGATAGTTTGAGAAAACAACTTAATCAAACTGAACTAAAATGTTTCAAATGTGTGACTTTAATAAAGGACAGAAATCACAGACATGTTTTACTAACATTACATGAATGATTTGGCAGGCAAAACTGCCATATTTTGTTAAAATTATTGCAGTTTTATTTTCTTCTGAGGATCGACAAACGGCATGTTGAACTTTTTCTTGTACTTGTGACTTTTTTGACAGGGCGCATTGTGCCTCGTGGTACACATGTTGCTTCATATTTTTCTGGGTGTTGTTGTTTAGGCAGTATTCGAAAATCTTACTTTTGACTTAATGTTTCATGTTCATCGCTTTTTTCAAATTTATATTCGATATCATGATTAATATCCATTGTTTCATTAGGTTCTTCCCTGGCTAGATCAGTTTCAACTACATCCAATAGAGATGCTACACATACAAATGTTTTTCATTATATTCTGCTCATTTACATTTCATAGTCTGTTCACTTTCATTTATAAACCACAATGAGTCGTACAACATAGTATTCAAAACCACTAAGTCGTTTACAGGGGGAAAATGTAGCCATTCCATAAAAAATTTTTTAGAACATAGCAATTCTCATAATTATAAATCACGATTCTTCGTCCGGAAGAGATTTTATAAACATCCAATAATTAAGAAGTACTTTTTCCAACATGATAAGTTGAAGGCGCTGATAGTACCCGATACACACTTAAAAAAATTTGATTGATGTTAAAGACAATGTACAAATGATAAAATTATATTTTACTCGTTCTATTTTGTTATTCAAAAATATGCGACTAATATAATATTTAGATCTTCAAACTTATCTTTTAAAATTGCCATTTTTTCATCTGTTTTTATTTTTTGCAATATTTTTTTTTTCAGTATCAGAGAATGAATATGCTCGTACTTAAAATCCATACTGATTTGTTTTGGCCGTCATTTGCTTAATTCAACAACATTTTTTTGAAAGGATATGGACATTTATCAATAACTCTACATTTAACGGTTTAGTAGCATCATTAAAAATATTTCTTATAAATTAATACTAAGATAATACACTAAAGAATTTATCATTTTTTCCTATTAACTTTTAATTGGAAATCAATGAAGAAAAATGTAACGAAACTGTATTAGTCTAAAATAAAATAATGATTTTTTTTTTTTAAATAATATAATTTTTTTTGTATTATTCTTATTTCTTTGGTTCTTCATTTCAACAACTTCTTTCAATCGCAGTGCCCGAAAGTTCATTATCTGAAGATTTAGGCATCATTATTTCAGAATGAAAGAGCGGAATAAAGGAGATTACTGATCATAAGAAATAGTATATGAAAATGCTGAAAAAAAGACTAATCATAGCAATTAATGAGTGACGTGGGAATATATTTTAATAGCTTGCATGTAGCCGAGAAATCTTAACTTACAACATTTGTATCATCTTCATTTAAAGATTTCTTATACTACAGAATTCCACGGCATTTAAAATATTTGTCTATATACACATAATTTAAACTTCTGTTAGGAGAAAATGAACAAATAAAAACACTAAAATTTTACTTGTATGCCTCGCAAGTAATTCAACACATATCTTAATAAATAATTATTTAACATGATTTTTTAAGCTAAAATAATTTAGAACTTCTAGAATGGAGGGTGGAAAGAACGAAAGAAAGACAACTGTCCTCAAAGAGACTCGTATAATACAAAATACGTTCCAAAAGTAAGCTTCATCATTTTTTTTTCAAAAGGGGAAAAAAAAAACTTTGTCACAAAAATACATCATAGAATCATAAACTCCACACCCTGCACTACTTTTTGAAATAATCATCAATAATAATGTGACATTTGTGGTAACATGCAGTAAATTTGAAGAAAAAACTTTATGCATAAGTAAAACACACATACATAAGTGCTCTGTACTCTTCCTCTCAACATTGTTTGGGAATAATTTTCTCGTCACTGGCGAACTGGAAATCTTCCACGCCATAGAGGTGACCTTGGTTTCTTGGGTAAAGGAGTGCACCCATGTCTCCTCGCCTGTGATGATTCTGAACAGGTATTCAATCTGTTGTGCGTACCACATCAAGTGTAGACCTTCAATGAAAACTATCACATATTAATATAAGAGGTAATGAAACTGGCCAAAGAGGGTTGTGAGAATAAAATGACTACTGACACTTCGCTCACGTATCAAGAACTGTACTCTAATGCAAAATCTAAACTCAATTTAATATGGCGTATTCCACCTACGCACCAATGGTACACAGTAACATCCCCTGGCTCTCTGCTGGAAACGAAATATGATCATGCCTCCCAGACGGCTTTGGCTAGACTAACAGCAATAAACCATTTGTAAGAAATGCTGTAACCATCCAGCTCCAACGGATCACATTCTGAGAGGCATCGGTCATTCTAAAAAGGACTTAACATCAGATCCCCTTATTATTATAGATTTTTTGGTGGTCAACAAGCTTCTGGGCTTGATCTGACATATGTCAGATCGTTCGAGGAAAAGAAACAACAGACATCAAGTAACTGAAGTTGATTTCTATTCTAGCAATTTTGGGAATCTGGGTTAGGTTTCTCAGCACTCATCTTGCAAGCACCTTTCGGCAACCTAGGACACCTTGGAGATCCTAAGACGATGCCCTACCCCAGCGTTTCTCAAACTGTGGGGCGCGAACACATTGAAAAGTCGAAAACAGAAGATTGTTTGAAAAAAAATTAATTTACTGAAAATAAACAAACAAAATACATAATAAAAAATAAAATGCACAATTACACTTATAAATGTATCAGTGCTATACAATGTATTTTATAATTAATTTAGCAATACTAAATTAAGAACGTTTAAATTACCAGTGACCCTATGGGATTGTCATGTATAAAATTATATACAAAAAGTATATATAAAACACTTATCTTGATAATTTGTACGGTTTATAATAAATCCTTTAACTGCCAAATAAAAGTTACGCTATTAGCGTTCCAATGCCAACCGTTTTCCACTCGTTTTCGATCGTATAAGATATATTGGGGAGGGTGGAGAGACAAAAAAGTAAATAATCCGAGATAAGTAAATCCACTGCGCAAACATTGTCAAGGTCCTTTTATTGCACTCCAAAATTTTATGGATAGCAGTGCACAGAAAAGATAGTACTTGGGGAAAACGTATATATACGTCAAGGGAAATTAATGCTTTGGCTGAGAGAGACGTTTATATACGCCGGTGGCACTATAGAGGTTAAAGTCGTATCGTATTTTCAACATCAGAGTATAATATTATTGAATTCAATACATTGTTATTCTATGAGGGGGGCGCGATGAAAATGATGATTGAATATTGGGTCGCGAATATTGAGACTTTGAGAAGCACTGCCCTACCCTAATATTGTTTACATTCGTGAATGGGGAGGAACACCCACTTCGACGTCCTCATTCTGCTCACTCTGCTTCTTTCAGTCTTCTTATAACCCCAGCAATAAACCCTTTGACGAGACATGATATCTTCTCCATACACAATACATAGGTGTTCATGGATGGCGGACAAATGTGTCCATTCATACAGAATAAGAGCATGATCTTCGATTGACGACGTTGTATGTCTCCCATTTGATTTGTACTGAAATTACCTCAGGTACACTGGTTTACCACCACTTTCTCTTCTTCGGTGATCTGCGCATGCGTCATTCCTCCTACACTGACATTCATTCCGTCATTTGACCCTCATCGTATATGGTTTCTTATTGCTACTGTGTTTTCCACCATCTTTATTTTTAAAAAAAATGACGAAACTTGCATTCGGAGCGGGTCCACCGTATTATCAAAGAGAGAAATAAATTAATGTGTCCCTTATATATAATATAATGCACATTCAAGTATAGTTAAAATGATTGCAATATTTCATAAATACATAAAGGAACAAAAAAATAACTAAATAAAGCTTTGCTCAATGATAATCAGACAAATATTATTCTCCCTTTCACACGCGAACAGGGGTATCTTACATAAAATTTGTTTCAACAATTTTTTTTAATTCACTTCTTGAGTTTATACGCCCTTAAAAAGAATCTCAGAATGTTTTTTTTTTTTTTGCAAATAGCTGATGAGAAGCTATACATATTTCTTCATCTGTAATAAATTTTATTAGCGAATAAATGGTGCATAATCAGACCTTGTCATTATCCAATCTGTCATAGAAATGTAAAAGAGAAGAGAGACAAGAATATTTCAGAGAGAATTGCAGAGAATGACTCATTTGCAGTAATGCATGGGAAAATGGAATTTTTAGCAAATGAGAGCAATTTGCCGTAGTCACGCTGCTCGTAACGAGGAGCTAAATGAATAAAAAATGATTTAAAAAAGTAGATGAAGAAAGAAGTGTTATTAAAAAGAAAATAAATCTCTATGTCTTTTTGTCACGAATTAAGGAATACTAGTATAAATGTAAGAAAATAAATATCATTTTTATTTTTGAAAAAAAGCATTTTCTTACATTCTTTGACTTATAAAATGATGTATTAATGCTACATATTTTTTTTAAAAAAAATAATAACCATTTAAATTAAAACAAATAAAAAAATAATTTATTGCACACAATTAAAATAAATTTTACTTATGATTATATCCTGCATTTAAAATTAAGGTATCCGACTACGTTCGGAAACGTGATTTTGCAAAAGCGTATAAATGGATAAAATTTATGATATTTAGTGTCACTTAAATTAAAAAATGTATATAAAAATGTTTTAAGAATAGTATTAAAATACAAAATTATTTAAATGCAATATTTTGACAAAAAAATGAGCATACAATGACCCATTTTCAAAATATTCTCCTTTTGGGAAAAATACTTCTATTATAATAATATTTTACCTGTATATAGCTCAAACATCTGTACAGAAGCTTAACTAGAATTTTTGAAATATATAACTTAGAAGTGGGTTTATCCATTTTTACGACAACACAGGGGAGAAATTTTAAGAAAAAAATGACGATAATTATTTCAATTGGATGTAACTCTGAAAATAGTGTGAATTTTTTCAAAACTCATAGTTGAGCCTCTGTATAAAGGTCTGAGGTATGAACAGACAAAGTATTATTATAATTGAAGCATTTTTCACAAAAGGAGAATATTTTGATAAAAGGTTATTCTAAGAATTTTTCGCCGAAGTATTGTATTTAAATAATATTTTTTGTCATAATGTCCTTAAAACTATTTTATACATTTATTCTAATCTAACTGACACTAAATATCATGAAAATTATCCATTTATGTGCCTTTTTAAAATCACGGTTCCACGAACGTAGTCGGATACCTTAAAAAATAAGTTCTAATTAAATAATGAATTGCTTCTAAATTACACTGCAGTGAACGATTGAAAATGTATGATAAAAGTTTGTGAAAGAATTAAAGGACAACAAAAAATTTCGTGAAATATATATTTAACGGGCATTATTTTTACTACAAAACAAATGTAACATCATGTGAAATAATTAAAAATTAAAAAAAAAAATCAATTATTTCTACAAAACGAAATCTCAACAAAATGCGCTTCACATAAAAACATAATTTTTTAAATAAACGTTTTCTTTTATCTGTACATTAGTCGTCAGAATTAAAGGTTAATGGCAGACCTAAAACATAACTAATATTTAATGAAAAGTTATTAATATAAATTTTGTAAAATAATTAGTTAACATTAATTACAAAGTTTGTGGCAGTTGATTATTCACAAAATGATGGAATTAAAACCAAATGATGGAAAAGTTAAATCATCTCTTGCGGAATTTTTTCTTTTGTTGTTTTTTGTTGTTTTAAGAAATACGACTATGTTCGAAACCGTGATTTTGCAAAAGCGTATAAATGGATAATATTTATGATATTTAATATCACTTAGCTTAGAAAACGTATATATATTTGTTTAAAGAATATTAGTACAAAAAAAATATTTAAGTACACTATTTTGACAAAAAATGAACATAGAATGACCCATTTTCAAAACATTCTCCTTTTATGAAATATTCTTCTATAATAATAATAATTTGCCTATATATAGCTCAGACCTCTGTACAGAGGTTGACCCAGAATTTTTGAAATCTGTAAGTTATATGTGGATTTACCCATATTTTCCTACAACAGAGGGGGGGATTTTAAGAAAAAATGCCAATAATTATTTCAATTGGTTGTAACTTTGAAAATGTGAATTTTTAAAAATCCTAGTTCAGACTCTCTGGAGATATCTTTACTTTATATAAGCACAAAATATTAATATTATAGAAGCTTTTTTTATAAAAAAGAACGTTTTGAAAAAAAAAAGGTTATTCTAAGTTATTTTTTTGCCTAAATATTGTATTTAATAATTTTCTTTTGTCATATTGGGGCCTTAAAACAATTTTATACATCTATTCCAATCTAAATGACACTAAATATCATAAAGATTATCTAATTATGCGCTTTTTTAAAATCATGATTCCGAACGTAGTCGAATACCTTAATATGGGATATGGTCGGCTCGGACAGTTATGCATGACTCATACCTTTATTCCAGACTTTACCAAAGGGTTGATTAAGTCCTGGGGAATTACACAGCGCTGTTCTTAAAGTGCTCTCTTCAGCTCTTGTTGGATCCGGAGAGGGATTATGTGCACATTAAGATGTACCACACATTTGTTCAATCGGGTTCAATTCGGGCGAGTTAGGTGGCCATTTCATTCGAGTGATATCTTCTGTTTGCAACACTTGCTATGACTATGTATTTTTACGTTCTTGGAAAATTTAATAAGATATTCGCTAAATACGTTTATTTTGTGTTTAAGACAATTCTATAACTAAGCGTAAAGTTAAGGAGAAAAAAAATATATTAAAAATACCCAGCTTTTATAAAGAAATATCACTCATTAAAAATATAAGTGAATGGAAAACTGGAAGGTAAATAACTCACTTCAAGATTTTTTTTTTCTTTTCGATTTGAATTTGTTCTACCTAGAAAGAGTTTTCAATGACAGCCGATGAGTTTGATTTCTAATTGTTTGAAAACTTCTACTTTCATCTTGAATAGAATAAGAATGAGAACCAAGATTACCATAGAAACCGATAACTTTTTAGTATTTTTTCTTATTCCTTTAATTTCCTTTTCATCGCTAAACGGTTCTTTTTAACATCCAATTCTGAAGGGTATATTTTTCCATTTTGAAGTAATCAGAACTACATTCAACAAAATCACAGAACGATCAAAAATATGACGGTTTTACTTGAAAGTAATTTTCTTGGAAATCAATATTGATTCATGATCAATCTCAGGTTTGAGCTTAGAATTCTATATTTTTTCTGTCAAAGAAAGTCTCTTAGAGAAAGCTCTCCTTGAAGCTCAATTTTCAAGTTGCAAAAGAAGATTTAGTGGTTTCTTTGTTTTGTAGTTATTACCGCTTATGTCTTTGCAATGATTATTTTGTCTAATTTTCTTGTGTTCAGGAATGATATGATTAATATAATCATACAATTATCAATTTTTGTTTTTCAATATATTTAGATTAGTTGTTAAATATTCAGTTTAAGAATTAAAAATTTTCTTCGATAAAATTCAAAGGGAATTACTGATGTATTAATATCTTTTTCTTAGAAAACTAAAAAAATTAAAATCATAACACAATATTAAAAAAATTATCCTAGGTTCTTATTTATATTCTGGTTGGATCCTAGCTGGGCACACTGCTTGGCGACAAAATTTTTGGCGCCTAAGACCATCCCCCCCCCCCCCCCGATTTTCTTCGTTTTCGTCCATGACGTCAATTTTTTGAAACATGGATTTTTGGCGCCATTTGGCGAAAAAAAATGGTGG
This sequence comes from Trichonephila inaurata madagascariensis, assembly GCA_019973955.1. Classification (NCBI taxonomy): domain Eukaryota; kingdom Metazoa; phylum Arthropoda; class Arachnida; order Araneae; family Nephilidae; genus Trichonephila; species Trichonephila inaurata. Next base: position 119,872 of record BMAV01005022.1, read on the forward strand.
AAAAAACAGCAGTGTGTCCAGTTAGGATTTTACCCATATTCTCTTTAAGCACTTCTTCAGTTTAAAGATGTTACTCTTAATGGAAACTTAAGCAATTGTGTTAGTTAATTTATAGTAGAATTCGATTTTTGCTTTGAAAAAGATAGTTATCTTTAACTACAGACCTTTAACTAAAGAAAGTTAAATTTTTAAACATTCTAAAATTCAATCTGCTTTTTAAATGATTAACCTTTTCTTGATACTCTATAAGCATTTTAGTAATAGAAAAATAATAATACTTATGGTTTCTTAAGCACTTCCATAACTGTTATAAAATATTTATAGTATCCTTATTTCTTTAATAAACCAATAGCAACAACTTGATAATAAAGGTTTTCAATCATTGCTTTGAACATCAATTTTTTTTTAAATTAGGTTAAATTTTCATTTAAGTAAGATATCCAAATAATTAAGGTATTTTTTTTTTCAAAGCAAATTCATTTTTTAGTATAAGCTATTATTAATTATCTTGCAATTTATATCTCACTTAATGCTCGCTTGACATTAAAAATGCTTAAATTGTAGTAATATCCACCTTAACTGATTCAACTTTTGCTTAACTCTCTCGTGGGCAATGGCTAATAGGTCTTGCGACGTATTATTTTTTTTTTTTTCCCAACGGGGGTGGGTATTTAGTCTATCCACATGCTTTAATTGAAGCTAAAACGCATGAAACTCAATACAGATGGCAGCACGATAACTTTATTTTTTTGCATTTCATGATGGGTAGTTAAAAACAGTTTTTCTTGGTGTAAATCCACAAATTGTATTCTGATTGCTGTAAATAAAATTTCTTATTTTTGAAAAAAATTTCGACATGTCTTAAGTATACTTTTCTGTCATCTGAATGAAGTAAGCAAATGTGCAATTAAAATAAAAGGTTTTATTTAGGTATATGGAAAGCTATTATATATGTTTATATATAGAGGCTCTATCCACTGCCCACACAAAAAAACAGAAAAATGACCTTGAAATTTTCACCCTCCCTCCACTTGAAAGAGACAAAACGGAAGATGATCTGTACAAGAGATGCTCTGTTTGCAATACCAGAAAAGACGGCTGTATCGGTCCTGCAACGTACCACTGTGCCTTCAAGCAAATAATCCCACTTGCTTTGAAAAGTTCCACAGTAAATAGTTCTTCAAATTTGTGAAATAACTAATTTAAATCCTCAAAAATATTAATTTATTTCTAATGTTTTACACTAAAATTAAATAAAATACAAAATGTGCATATATACCATTTTTAATGTATATTTTATTAAGTATTCCAATAAGCACAATTATTATATTATTAGTTAATAACACTTATACTTTGTATTTAATTGTTATTGAAATAGTTTTTAGCATAAATGTAAATTTTTAATGAAAAGTTTATTGTAATATGATTCATTATTTCTGTACTGAAAAGTAAGTTAAATGCCTTAATTGCGCAGTGGCTATAACGTCTAGCCACCACCCAGCCAAAAAAACCCTTGATGAGATATTTTTTTGTGTGACTAAATAATGTTTATAGATGGTGAGAACATTACATTTATGAAGTACTTTATCACAGAAAAGTGTATTTTAGCTTTATGCCCGTTAAAGGGTTAAAACGTCTTTTCACATATTTTACTCAATAATTGACCTGTACTGGTTATTTGATGGTTGGTTCTAATGAATTAGAAAATATGAGAGTGATGTGACTGATGTAATTTCCAGCCACTTTTAACTTGCGGGAATACTATCTAAGCAGGCATGTATTTTGTTAAGAAGTATTATACACTCATGAACAAAAAATTAGCGCACCAAGAAATAATTGCGGGATCATAACAAAATTTGGCATGAAGGTACATGTCGGGCAGATATGCAAATGATTGGAAATGCAGCGTGATTGGTCCTTACATATAGCTGGCAGAGGGCAGTTAACGTCATTCTCCGTGGAGTATAAAACAGGAAACCAAATCTTGTTTGAGTGTGCTAAATCGTTTACAAATTAAGAGTTGAGGTAGCAATTACTCCGTTTCCAAAGACAATATGAGCAGCTGTCGCAGTTTGAGAAGAGGAGAATCATCAGCATGATGGAAGTTGGGTCTCCAGCTAGGCGAGTAGATCGTCAATTAGGCCACTCTGATTTTGTCGTGAGGAGGTGTTGAAATCAGTGGATCCGACAGATGTCATTTACACGAAGACCAGGCTCAGGACGCCCTCCACAGACCAGCAATCCAGAAGACCACCACACCGTAAGAAATGCACGCGTACATCCAAGTGCTTCATCGGCCGCCATCCAGGCACAGGTAGCACCTTCACTAGGGACCCCTGTGTCTTTTCGAACCATACGAAGGCGCCTGGCTGAAGGACATTTGGGATCGCAGCGCCCATTACGTGGGCTGCCCTTAACATCCACCCATCGACGATACCGTTTGGAGTGGTTCAACGCACGAGGAAACTGGACTGCAGTAGAATGGAGCCAGGTCGTCTTTAGCGACGAATCCAGATTCAGTCTCTGTAGTGTTGACTATCGTGTGGAGACACCATGGTGAACACCTTAATTCTGCCTTTGCTTTACAGCGACACACCACTCCCACAGCTGGTGTGATAGTATGGGGTCGCATTGGCTACAATACACGGTCACCCCTAATATTGATCCGAGGCACCATGAACAGCCCAGTGGTATGTACATGACATCTTGCAACCACATGTATTGCCACTCATGCAAGGGCTCCTAGGAGCCGTTTTTCAACTAGACAATGATCGGCCTCACACGACAAGGGTGTCACAAGACTGCCTCCACACTGTTACTACCCTTTCTTGGCCTGCTGATCCCCAGATTTGTCTTTAATCGATCATTTGGAACCGCGAGTTGGGCATCCCTCACGTTTGAACGAACTAGAGCAGTGTTTCTCAAACTTTCAACACTTGCGACCCAATATTCAATCACCAGTTTCATCGCGCCACACTCCATACAATAACGATGTATTGAATTCGATAATACAATACTATGACGTTAAAGCTACAATACTACTTTAACCTCTTCGCCACCGGCGTATATAAACGTCTCGCTCAGACAGTGCGTAAATTACCCCGAATGTTTATATACGTCTTTCCGAAATATGTTCACTACTATCCATAAAGCTATTCCGAAGACTTTGGAATGCAATAAAATGACCTTAACATTATTTGAGAAGATTTATTTATTTCACGAAGGATTTTCTTATTTCCCCTTTCATTCTACCTCCAAATACACCTCATATGCGAGCATACTTGCAAAACGGTGGCATTGGGGAGTGAATCGCGTAAGCTTTAATCTGCAGTTAAGGGATTAATTATAATCCATACAAAAAAAAAAAGATCCAGATAAAATTTAATTTTTGCATATAATTTTATATATGAGCAACCAGTCATATATAAAATTATATGCAAAAATGCATCAGTGACCAAAACTATATGCCGGTACGGTCACTGGTAATTATTAAACTTGTTCTTAACTAAGATAATTATAAAGTTCATTGTGCAGTACTGATACATTTATAAGTGTTTTATATCAGTGTAAATATATTTTTTTTCATTATGACATAATGCATTTTGTTTGTTTTACTTTCAAAAAATTAATAATTTTTTGAAATAATCTTTTGTTTTCGACTTTTCAATATGCTCGCTCCTCTCTTCTAGGGTTATCACGCCCCCTAGGGGGCGCGCCCCACAGTTTGAGAAGCGCTGAACTAGAGACAAGTTTACAGTAAATATGGAACGAAATGTCTTAAGACATCATACAGAACTTCTATACCTCAATGCCCGATCGTATCGCATCGTGCATTCGCACTAGAGGGGGTTCAACAGGGTGTTAATTTCTCCTTTCTTTTGTCCTTGTCTCTGAAATAAATGATCCTTTTTCTTTGATTTTCTAATCATTTACTTATATCAAAGTATTCATTACGTATGTAAAATTTCGTTTATTTGGACGACTCCTTCTTGTTGCACTGATTTTTTTGTCCATGAGTGTATATATATGACTAATTATGTTCATATTAACTTCTACGCCCAATTCCATTTGACGAGGGAACGTAACTGTGATGCCCAATTCTATGTAATTAATAACAGCCTGATAATTTTTATACCTGACTTAGTGGAGTCATGTCTTGAGTTGGCGAGAGTGAAACTGAATATCTTTGACAATGACCACACTAAAAGATTTACACATTTGGCTGTTGCAATCACTTATATCAATTCGGAAGTTTTTGGGAACAAATTTTGTTTACAAAATATATAATTGTATAGCTTGTAGTTTTAATATATTTTTCAAAATAATCTCATTAAGTGTTTTAAATATCTTTTACCCTGAGTTTCATTTAAAGATTGAATATGAGGAAAAATAATTTTTAATAACTTCTTTTAACTGAACTATGATATCAAACGTTTCTCAATTAGATTTGAATTGCATGAAAAAACCCTTGGAGAAATGTAACATATATATATATATTTAAGTATTACATTAAGAATGGAGAAAAAAAGAGAGAGAGAAATACTTGGAAATAAAAATATTGTTTTGATATGTATGCGCTGTTGCATAAAGAAAAAAAATGTTCATACGCATCTTATAATTTGCAATATACATGGCTCATGTGCGTGGCTTAGTACAAATTCAGTAAAATTATATACATGTCATCAACATCTAATGATGCACTTTTTTAACTTCCCTTCCATTGCTCGGGGATTTTTCAAAATTGGCATTGACTGTAACATTGGCATATTTTACACAGACAAGGTTGAGGACATTGCCAAGTCAGTGATTCACGCCTTTGACGCTACCCGATTTCTACCATCGTATCTGCAAGTGCGCTTTGTCATGCACAACAAGAACAACAACATTATCTAATGATGCTTCATTTTGAATCAATAAAGGTCTCAATTTTTAATTTTGATGTAAGTATGTTCGAATATCATGTTAAATAACTGAAAATCACTCAAAAGAGGGATTTATATATGTATATACTATTTTCCTTTCGAAAATGTGTACATCTAAGAAGAAAATGGGTACATCTAGGAAAAGAAAATACACAAAACTGTAACTGGAAACCCTTTTTAGTGGCTAAAAGATCTACAACTTGGCCTTATGTTTCACCCATCTGAGGTTGATACTCGTTGAGTGTTACAGTGCTAGATTAATGAACTCTGTTTCAACTTTTTTCCCTTCTTTATACTTGTTGTAACTGTTCATAATCTGCCATTAGAAAAGCAACAAACATTTTAAATAAGATAAAAATAACAGAATAAATAAAACTTTTTTATATGCTTTTTTGGAATATTCCTTTAACAATTAATGTTATTTCCGCATTTAGTTGAATCTCAGCAGCACATGTTTCAATATTAATGCTATTGAAAATCGGGTGTGGCTTAGAATCGAAGAAAAAAATCGTTACTTGAGCCAATTAGAGAAATTACAGGTTCATGTAAGTATTTGAATGTTTATTATAATACTTATAAATAACAAATTATTCACTTCTTATTAATTTTCATTTTAAATTTATTTTTTTCTCAAAATTGGATATTGATAAACCATTTTTTACAATTTTTCATTTTTCGCAAGAATTTGTTGAGAATTTAGGGTGTGGCTTAGAATAGATGGCGGCTTAGATTCGAATATATAAATATGGTATAATTACTATGCTGGTATCATCAATAATATTATTTTATATGCTAATAACAAGGAATTCAATCACCGATATTTCTCCATTCCTAAACATTGCTATAAAGAAAAAAAAATATTCTGAATAATGATTCAATTTATATAAAGTTAGCATGGGAACATTAAAGCATTTTTGAAAAGTGCTTTCGATCAACTTTAGGAAGGAGTTTTGAATGTTGTATTTTCCTTTTCTTGGAAATTATAATTTATAAAAATAGCTTTTATTTATTTAAATTAAAGAAATCTTGTCTAGATCTGCAATACTTGAGAATTTTCTGCCAAAAAAAAAAAAAAAAAAAGGGTTTCCTTCCCAATATCACAAATCCTTACGAATTTCACCTTCTTGAGTTGAAATAACATCTCCAATCATATACTTAGATGCAATAGGAGTTAAAGTGATAAAGTAAGCAAAATGTAGCTCACGCTAGCATTATTTTCTTTAACGTTTCCAGAAATGATTTATGACTTTATCTTTGTATTTCAAATTTTTGGTGAGTGTTATTTTACTGGACTTAAGTTTCACACACACACACACGATGAGTGGCTTCAGATAAAGAACGCATTGACTCTTGCCGATCCAAGGGTGTTAAAGTGTAAATTGAATAGGTACACTATTTTCTTCATATACATATATATAATTCGAAAGTCTTCCATTATAATGGCTTCAATTTCAGTAAGAGTCACTAATATCTTTAGTACTATTTTCTTTATTCCCCACTTTCCTCTAATATTAGTGTCGAAAGATATGAACAAAAAAACCCTGAAAAAATATCATCAATCAATTATACATTAATGTCGCTCTATGAAACATCCAAGGTCTGTTAACAGTGAGCTACGTACTTTTAAATCAAAGTCAAATTAAGAAGTTAAGTTCACCTTTCAAACTTTCACCAACGCCATCGAAAAGATTTTGAATTACAACAGATTTAAAGTGCTTTAGTCTCTTTTTCCTGGATTTTAAGCATTTAACTGAAATGAATGTGCCTTTTATCGAGCCCTATTCAAAATTAAGATATCAGTACATTCAATCTAAATTAATCGAATTCACACTGAATTGCAGAAAAGTTACTGCATATTTCCTTTTTTCTGAGTAGAGATAATTGTGTTGCATATGTTAACTAACGTAGATCATTAAATAAATATTTTTTTTCGATATACAAAATAAATTATGTATTTCAACATTCTTATACATAAAAGATCCTGGAATTTTAAGAATAACCAATTTATAGCTGTATGAAATGGAAGTATTTTTTCAGAGTTACCCTTTCATTTGTTGTTTCATGTCAGAAATTTTATAGAATAGGATAAAAAATAAATTAATTTTTTGGAGGTGTTTTAGATGCCGTACAAAAAGTATAACAGCTAATAAATTAAAAAAGAATGCACCTTCTCAATACAGTAAATTTTTCAATCTAAAGAAACCTTAACAAAAACCAAATAAACAAGATTTTAGTCTATGCAGGAAAAATAACAGCTCTACTTTTTTGTATAGAAACAAAATTTATATTTATGGTACAAAAAGAAAAAACATTGCTTTAAAAATAATATATTTTGACACTTTGTACCCAATATGTAGCCACTATAACATTTCGAGCTTCGAAGAATTTTATTCACTGCTTAGAATTGATCCAAGGTGAATGTTTGAAACCCTGAATCTATAAAAGGTTTAAATGTCTTAATAAGTATAAATGTCATTCCCTATTCTTTTAAGTGCTTCAAAACAAGAAAATAATTTAATGTAAAATTTATAAAGATTTTAAAGGTGATTGGCGTAATGATTTCAATACACTATATTTTATATTTAAAAGAGTTATTGGCCCATATTGAACTTCTCATTTTTAATTTAAAATTTGAAATGAACTTGAGTTCGTATGAATGTTAAGTGAGGAAGAATCAAAAGACATTGTAAAACTGAACAATTTTTATTCAATCGAATATCTTTTATTGCGTGAATATTTCAATAGCAAATAACCTTGATAGCTTAATAACACACTAATCCTTAATACTTCTTTGCATGAATATTTAATTTTTATGAAATAAATTAGGGTGATTTAATTCATGCCCTATATTAAAGGAAATTTTTTTTTAAAGAAATTGTAGTAAAAAATGCAATGTACAATATTTAAAAAACAGTGTGATAGAAATATCCATCATCATACAAATTTACAAGTTAAGCTCAGTTCAAAATAAATAAAAAGTAATGTACATTTCTATCATTTTTATTCCTGATAATAATTTAAAAAAATTATTATTATTTTAATTTCATGTGCATCAGGGTACCGATTGTCAGAATTTTCGTTATTAAGACCATCCTCTGATAGCCAACCTCCTTTTAACTGGTTTAAGTAATCTTTAATGTCCCTCTCTTCAAAGGGTTTTTCAAAAAATGTATATATATATGTAGTAAAAACATTTCCGTCATTGGTTAGAAGTGAAACAATTGCATACATATATATAGCGATGTAAATTTCTATCACATGTATTTGAAATGATTTTTTGGGATATTCTATATAAATTGTACAGAAAACAACAGAAATTGCATGTTTCTTCTAACCACAGCAAACAGCGGAATGACAATTTCAATACAAATATAATATATATATATATATATATATATATATATATATATATATAATTTTATATTTTTTATCTCGATTACTCTTTTGTCCTTCATTGTGTGATTTTCCTGCTGTCTATGTGTTTGTCGAATGTTATTGTTTGGATGTGATCTCTTGTTAGTAGAGAATTGGCCTATATATATAGAGAGAGAGTTTTGACATTTCATTTTCTTAAGAGCTACGTTCCTTATAAAGCAATAATCATGAAAAAATCAGTTTTTTGTTCATTAAATGTCATGATGGAAATTCCTATCACCATGCAGAGAAGAGTAAAACAATAATAATAAAAATTCGCTGAACTGAAAATGGAAGCCATGAATCACAGACGAGTTAGTTCTAACTATATTATAATCAGTCATACGAAGCTAACTTGTCAATAATAAATAATCAATCTTTACACTTACAACCGCAGACCATCTCCTTACAATTACTTTGACCACGATTCAACTTCAAATTACTTTAACTAACCAACATATCACATAATAATACCGGGTGTTTCTAAAAGAATATCAGAGTTTTAACGCTTTATATAGTATTCATTACATATAACATATTACTATGACTCATACATCGAACGAAAGAGCAACTGAAACAGTTTTGTTTGCTAGCATGTGTGCGCGAAACGTAGTCTAATTTCTCCCCTTTCTTGCCGATAAACGCGCAAATAAGGACATGGCGACTAGTAAACAGAAAGCGTTTTGTGTTCTCCAGTTTGCAAAACAGAATCTGCTATTACTGTGCAACGAGCGTTCCGTATTAAGTTCGGTTGTCAACCTCCAAATGATAATAGCATTCTTAGGTAGTAACATCAGTTTGAAACAACTGGCTGTCTTTGTAAGGAGTAAAGTACGGGACTACCAAGGCTGTAACTGGTTCTGGCTGTAACTGGCCTACCTTGATACTCTACAACTATGGCTATTTCCTCAATTGGAAGAAAGTTATCCTAAAAACTTCATTTGGCAGCAAGATGGCGCACTGCCTCACTGGCATCTCTCAGCACACGGTTGATTAAATATCACTGTACCTAACCAATGGATTGACTGCAAAGAACCTCCCGATAAAGCTGGTATCACATAGTCTCCATGTTCACCTGATCTGACGTCATAGGACTTTTATCTGTGGGGGTTCATAAATGATTGTGTGTATGTTCCTATGCTACCAGCTGACCTTTCAGACTTAAGACACAGGACGGAAGCAAATGTTGCGAGAATTTTTCTCAGTTACACTGAAAAAAGTTTGGGATGAACTCGCCCATCGACTTGATTTGTGCCGTGGGACGAATGGGGCTCACATTGAACATTTGTAAACTTGTGAGCAAAACTATTTCAGTTACTCTTTCATTCAATGTATGAATTATACGTGTAACTTATACGTGATAAATAGTATAAAGCTTTAAAACTCCGATATTCTTTTAGAAACACACGGTATATAAACACATCATGTTTTCTTCAGAAGGCGATGCCCTCAAATCAGTCAAACAATCAGTATTATACATTTTCCTAGAGGTTAGTTCGAAAATGTATTGAGAACCCTCTGCAAAGTTTCTGCTGAAAAATTTATTACATATCCTTTCTCTGACTAGCTTGATTGAAAAATATTCTTAGTGAAACACATGTAAATCTACATGTCAACATGTAGCTATAACTGTTATAATTTTTTTTAAATGGTCAATATGTGTAAAAGTTCACTTTTTTAATTTCAGACATAGAGTTATATCATACTTCTGCTCAGCAGTTATAATTAATAATATAATAACAATGTAATATTGAAAGGAAATATGTAAAAATGCTTTATCAAAATAATTTAAAACTTTTAAGAAAAACATTTCACTATGCCTTTGAATGGAGTATTTAATTGTTAATTATATTCATCATATTTCACAGGATATCTTGCAGGAAAAATTTAATAGAAATACCGGACATAATTTGGAATCTGATACCTTATTCTTAATTAACTGAAAACATAAAAGTTAAACAAACCTTCAAATCAAATTTCTATATAATGATCACGAAAAAAAATTCATTGTTCTTGTAATAACATACTCACTTGCATTTCATTGTTAAATAAAATAATTAAGCTAATTACGTTGTAATTTAAAACGTAAGACATTAGTTAAAAATATTTTTTTTTTTAATTAGAGATTAAAGATAAAGTTCTTTGTCAAGAATAAATAACTAAAAATAAAAAAATCGTCTGCGACATGATAGATGTTCGATAAAAAAATATTAAATTACAACAGGAAAATGAAAATAAATTAAGTAGAAAGTTTGATTTATATTTTCGATTAAGTAATATTTAGCAAATAAGCGAAACTTTTTTTGCACACTTCTTTCAATGATATAAACGGAATTGTGAAAATAATATATATATATATATATATGTGTGTGTGTGTGTGTGTGGTCAAAATTATTTACTAAAGAGAGATGAGTAATCAATAATCTTCAAAATTGGAAAAAGGAAAATTGCAAGATAAACCAGACATAAGATTTTAGAAAGGTAAAATTAGAAATTAAGAATAGTAGAATTTAAAATGCAAAAATATGGATGCTTTAGTTCTATGAACATTGCTGACTTATGTGACAGATCTTATATATAAAAAATATTATGTAAAAATGGGGTTGAACATTTTCTTTGGACAGCCTACATCCCCCTTTCTGTTAATAACACTATAATTATATATATATATATATATGTATATATATATAATTATTTCATTGATATATTTAACTAAAGCCCTTTTCCACTTTATCCGTTTTCACTGTTGGACCTGATTCAGCGTAGATATAGCAATCATTATTGACTACGCAGAAAAATATGGCTTTGACATTCATGTAATCAAATCCACTTTAAGTTTCATACAAAATTGGTACACTAACCGAATGCCTTATAGGTCCGATTTAATTATGTGTTGGGTGAAAATGACAATAAATTAAAGTTCGCAGTGCAAACAAATTATCTAAAAAATATCTGGCAATGTACGTCATACTTCTTGTATAAATGTCTACAGTTCTGGTGCATTCCTACACTCCAAAGTTTGGACGCGTAGTGTGGCAGCGCTGTGATGTCCCTTGCCACTTGTGAAGCGAAAGAACGAAGATCTTCATGTATTTATACTTCAACTTTTGTAAATAATTTAACTTACTCACTTACTTGTTGCTGGTCGTGTGTGTGTCTAATAAACGTTGTGTTTTAAGGAGTGTATTTATTTGTCTAAGCATTCGAGAGTATTTATGAGTCTACACATTGCAAAACATTTAACATGTGTTCTAACATTGTCATATTTGACGTCTTGAATGGGAATGAAACAACTTCAAAACACCAAACCTATGCTCTCATATCCGTCATAGCTTCGGATACTTGTGAGAAGCTTCTTTTTTAGTCATTAGGTATTTATTGTCGGATTTCTTCTCCCATATTATATGCAACTAATTACTAAATATATTTTTATCGATCGATCTAGGCAAATAATTTATTTTTAAAACCATTACACAGCACGATATTTTAAGCAGTTCAGACAATGACGTTTCTTGAAATTTTAGTATCAAAATCTGACATTTGCAAAAACATTATATTATTCCTACTGTCTTTGAATTCCTGTCACGCAAAACAATTCTTCAGAATCTTTGATACTTTGTGCCGTAACTGTATTTTATGACCAAGCAGTGGGGAAGGTTTGGGATTTTTCCGGAATTCTAACACGCACAGAACATATTAGCAAAGGTGTAGTTAAATCAAAATTGAATTTATAAATTATAATGTTAAAAGTCCCAGCGTTTGTATATTTCACACTGAATACTGTACTTTCCATTTTGTTAGCATTAAAAAACTATTTTAAAAAATATTTATCATCAATAAAATTACTTGCATTTTAGAATATTTCATTTATTATCAATTTAATTTTTACCGTTTTAAAATAGTCAGCAGTATTTTGAAATAAATCTAAAATAAGAATCTGCTGTACTGCTATACAATTCTGTTCATGCTAAAAGCTAACAGGAATTTGACCTTATAGCAGCGAAATCAGTAACAAGTTAGAAATTTAAAGTTCGCAGTCAAAGTAAATTCTATGGTTTTACAAGCAGATTTCAAATTTCAGTACAATCACATTTTTAACTTACTGTAAAGTTAGACTCATTAAGCTCAACTGATTATATTTTACATTTTCTTTAAACATAAGAATATTACAATATCCCATTCATCCACTCACTCCTAACATCGTAGCAAAACTTCTGAACTAACTCCGTAAGGGATAAAAAAGAATACTTAAAATGCTGCTATGCTTATATATGCAACATCATAATAAATATTTCCCAAGTGTAGTGTTTATATTTCTGTTGTGTCTTCTCTCGGGTTTTCATATTACTAAAAATATTCTTGCTGCAAAACTTACATACACAAATAAGTGTGTTTTCAAACAATTTAATGCTTAATGAAATACCAGGATTTTCTGTTTCATTTATAAGAGATAACATTAATGCCTTATAAAGTATTTGAAATGAATTTCAAAATTCATTTTTACTAGATACATTTTTTTTTTGGGAGAAGAAAATATTTTCAATTTTTTCCCCGAAAAACCTTTACGTTTGGGGAAAAAAGTAAAACAACAAAGGGGAAAAAAATTTTTCTTTTATTATTTTTAATAAAATAGTAACAAAAATAAACCCGGGAAGTGTTTGTTTATTTTTTTATTCTTCTGAAGGATGGCAAACCCTTTTTTGAGACTTTAAATTCCTTTTTTGCACAAGTGGGGGTTTTCATTTACCCCTTTTGCCCACAGTTAAAAAATTTTTTACTGAATATTTTAAAACAAACATTTTAAAAAATTCACGGCTTAACGGCTTAAAATGGGCGTTTTGGAAGTCCTTTCTGCAAACATAACTGAAAAGCCTTTAAAAAAGTGCTTTTTTATCCAAAAAAAAAGCGAAAGGGGGTTTTTTTCTTTTTGGTTTGTTGTTTTTTTCCACAAAAAAAAAATAGTAAGGTTATTTTAAGGGTTTATTTGTATTTTGTAGTTTTTCTTTTTAAAATACCAAATTTCATTTTTTCTTTGTCATTTGTGTAATTTTTGGAACTGAAATGACCGGAAGGTTATAGACACTTTAAATTACTTCTGTGTCATTGCTGCGC
>BMAV01005022.1:138319-173828 GCA_019973955.1 Trichonephila inaurata madagascariensis
CCTTTCAATCAAATAGCTTTTCAAAATATTATATTTCATTTAAAATGACCAATTTAGTTATAGTAATGTATTACTTGAATTGTGTGTTTGTAGTTTTAGAGATTTAATTATGTTTACTCAGCAAAAAAGAAAAATAAGGAAATATATTTGTAAGAGATATAAGACTAGGTATGATATTAAAATATTTTAAAGTTAAAATATAAAACTTCAATGTACTTTAATTTTATTTTATAAATTTTTATTTTCAAAATTGGTCTTGTTGGATACTGAATTAAATGTGTGTGAGTTATGTTGTAAAAATTTTAGCTAAGAATACAATTACAAATATGCATGGATCACGGGAAATATTGTTATACATACCTCCCAAAGAAAAAAATAATTTAAATTTAAAAAAAAATCGATTTGTAAAAATATTGATTATAATTTTCGCGGGGCTTATTAATAAAATTAAATGAAAATTATTAAAAATTGATGTGTAACTAGCTTATCATAAAAACTAAGGCTTTAGATGTGATATGTTACTAAAATTAAAAAAACCTTCAGCTATTTTATTTTCAAAAGAAAACATTTAGAAACAAAATACACAATCTCGATGTGAAAAAAACACCAGTCTTACATCAGTCGCATATGATGTGAACATCTGATATGTTTTTATGGTAAATAGAAATATTAACTTTTTCCTAAAAAAAATATGAATCAGATATGATTGGAAATAATTTTTTATCGAATAATTATATTTTTAATGAAAATTGTATTTAATTAGAAAAGAGTAATGCAATATTTTATCAAAATAATATTCTTGTTCAATTTGGGAAGAGCGGAGACTTATATAGACTTATGATAACGAAATATGACATATACCTGTGATTTCAAAGTATTTAAAAAACCCTTGAAAAACAGCGTCAATAACAGTAACACGTTAGCAGTCGAAACATTTTGATGGTTCATTTTAGCATAATTCATAAAGCTATGACGGCTTTAGCTTTGGCAAACTAAAAATTAAAATCCCCTCAAAATCAGGAAGCAGTATAATAATTTTTTTAAAAGAGCAGAACCCACCCTTGTTATAGGTAAAAGTACAAAATGAAGGAAATCTTTAATTTTTTAACCGTTTGATTCGAAGAAATGTTATATCACCGATATACGTTTGTCCATTTCAAATAATTCTGCCGCACTTATGTCCTCCAATATCATGACTAACGTTTAGAGTCAAGCGCTCGAGTGCTTGATGGCTACTAAATTGGACCCCATGCGAGGGTAGCGAAAGGTCACAGCTACGCACTCTCATTGGTCAAATCAGTAGACGCTTACTTTACATCCTGTTACACACATCCGTCCCTTTTCACGATATCACTCCCAACAAGTATCCAACAACCGACAGGAAAGATGTTACACGTAAAAAAAAAAAATGCACGATGTAAGTTGTTACTTAAAAATGAGCAGTTTTGCAACAACAGCACCAATTACAAAGGGTAAAGTACTATATTCCCCCCCTTTTTTTAATGTTTATGTGTGTTTGTGTATTCAGTAAAAATTTAACCTAATAAAACCAATTGTAAATGTGTGAACTTTTTTTTTTAAACAAATAATATTTTAATAAATATTCCGTGCACAACTGAAAATTTATTCCGTGAATGTTTTACTAATGATCCAATTTTAGTTCAGAGTGTGTTGGTTGTAAGTATAAATTCTTATATTATGAATAAGAACTGTTTTTATTTTGATACAACCCACTCTTTTTTTGAATACGTATTTAATAATAAAAATAAATTTTCTGAGCGGTTTTGAAAAGTCTTGCCATTCTGGAAGATGCTTCAAAAATGCACCGCACTATCTTTAGTGGGGGTTTCAAAAGCGGTTGAGCCGTATTTCTAAGAATGCGGCTGGCGATTTGAGAATCTTGTTGAAAAAAAGGGATCTTTTGAATGGCGGTATTTTATGCAAAACGCTTGAAGGTAAAAGAATACGGATACTTTTTAAAGAATAAAGAAAATTTATTTTAATGGATATGGATTTCCTTTTAAGAAACGACTTTAATGGCAATGTTTTATTATAATGTTGTTTTGTGAGAATGTTTACATCTAGATTTTGTTGAAAATTTCAGGCTCTATTTTTGTGCCTCTTATTTTCTTTTATAATCAAATTATGCTATTCTAAATAATATATATGTAAGATAATTATAATTAAAATTTTCAAAAAAAAATGTTTTCTGACTTTATGGTTTCATTATTTAATAAAAAAAGTTATGAATATTTCATAGTATTTAAAAATTAAGCTTTGAAATTATTGTAAATCAATAATTAAATAATAAATGATAGATTATTTCCTTTTTTATAAACACCTTGCTTATATTATTTTAAATAAGCCATACTTTATAAGTAGGTATTTAGTTCTATTCATATTTCTCAAGAAAATATTATTTTGAAATGAAACTTCATACTTATTTTAAATATTTATACTTCTATAGGTATTTTCACAAAATTTTTACATCTCTCTCTCAATACCAATTTTTTTTCAAAATATTCCTTTTTTGTAATGTAGCTACAATATCTTATTTTCAGCTTCTGAGTGTTATTATATAATATCCAATGTATGCTGGAGTCGGCAAACAGTGATTCACGAAGCACATTAGACTTTTGTATAGAAGGTTGATGTATTAGACTTTTAAGCTACACTAATTAATGGAAAGAAATTATTTCGCTAAAATTGTGGTTTTCATCTCTCCTTCCACATGTATAATTAGCTTCTTAATCGAAAAATTTACTTTCTTTATTTGTTATTAAACATTAGATAATAGAAAAACTTAAGATTTATATACGAATAAAATTGTTCTTCATTGCCAAAGTGTATTTAGAATCCCAGTGAAATTATTATTAGTTCTAAAGTAATAAAAAGTTTTATCATTAAAAATGCCATCATGTGAAAATACTCCTCTAAGTGATTTTCATTAATGTTTGCTTATTTGCTACATGAGTTTTGGAGCACTCCTGAATAATATGAGCAAGAAACATAAAACCTCAACAAAAGTGAGGAAAACGCATTCCGTATTTTGTGACCTCTTTAGGGATAACTAAAAGAGAGCTGACATCACTTCTATGTGAAGGGACAAACAGAGTTAGGTTTAATTATTAGCTTAAACATGAAATTTCTGAATAAAGTTCTAATGGTATTATTCGAACATTTTTTTCACCATGCTTGGAATCTTAATTCCAACATTATAAAATATTGACAATCTTACACAGTCACAAAAATCAAAATATTTGAAAGTACTTGTAGATGATCTTGGAACGAATGGAAAGGTTACTTTGCGCAAGCTTTATTTAAATATTATAAACAAAACGTTAATTGCGGAGCAACATTCTTGATTGCAACTGCTAAGGTTCATCTTTCCCTCCTGATTGCGTCGGCTCTTAGTATAAATTCCTCTTTGACACCTTAGTTACTTACTATATTGTTCGAATTAATTAGGACAAATGGGAAAAATTTTTTCATAAGCCTTAGCTTTTATCATTACATGTCTGAAAGAGTGAACAATATGTATAATAGTACGAAGTATGTCTTCTTGGTATAAATGACATCTTGGATACCTCTTCTCATTGGTTTCCACAAGTAGCATATTGATTTCAACATCATTGGAAACCTTACGCTAATGCAGCACTTTTGTCTATTTGCTCTATTGTCGTGCAATTCATCTTAAAAATGATTTTTGAGAATATGACATGTTTTGTATGGGGCTTTAGTCTGAGGAATTTCTCCAATCCAATCGAGTACTTTTATTTATTTTTGCATAAAAGTATGACCACTTTCGAATTGTGTCAAGATCCAAGTCATGTTAGGTATGCGACTACGTTCGGAACCATGATGATTTTAAAAAGCGCATAAATGTATAATTTTCATGATATTTCGTGTCACTTAGATTAGAATAATACACATAAAATTGTTTTTAAGGACATTATGACAAAAACAATTATTTAAATACAATATTTTGGCAAAAATTAGCTTAGAATAATGCTTTTTTTCCTGTTCTAATTTTGTAAAAAATGCTTCTATTGTATTAATATTTGTCTGTATATAGCTCAGACCTCTGTACAGGGCTAACTATGATTTTTGAGAAAACTTCACATTTTCAGAGTTACAACCAGCAAATAGTTATCGGCGTATTTTCTTAAAAATTTCTCCTTCTGTTTTCGTAAAACATAGATAAACCGACTTCCAAGTTATGCGTTTCAAAATTCTAGTTGAGCCTCTGAACAAATCACAGGCTATATACGGGCACAAACAACCAATACAATAAACGACTGGCTGGAAAAAGACATTCTGAGTTCATTTTGTCCAAATAATATAATATTTAAATAATTTTTATTGTAATATGATGTAGCAATTTTTATATACACCTAATAAGTTATGCAATATCATGTGAATATTTACACACGCTTTGCAAAATCACGGTTCCGAACATGTGACCACCGCATAAATATTCCATCAAATGTTTCCATGAGTGAAATAATCCCACTAATAATATTTCTATGTATTTGACAGAATTCATCACGCCTTTAAAAGGAACTAAGCTTCCAGTGCAATTTGTTGTGAAAAAAGCCCCAAACAACTGTTTAGAGGAAAGTTTTACAGTTTGTTGGATATGATCAGGTAATTTAGTTTCAACTTCACTTCGTCTAACTACACTTGATTTGTATTCCTGCACAAATAAATGTTTCATCACTGAAAATCTTTTTTTTCCAGTCGTTAACAGTCCATAGTCGGTATTTTTTAGCCAATGCTCTATATCTCTTCATAATTTTTTGAGTTAGAAGTAGTTCTTTTATCAGTCTTGTTGCCTTAAGTCTACCTTCCAGGAGCCTTTTTCCGTAAGTGGGAATGCTAGCCCCAACACCATTGTCCAATAGAAATCACATCAAAGAGATCTCTGCCACTGCTTGTGACATTTTTATTCTTATACTAAATTGTATCAATTCTTGGAGTAAGTTTTCAGCTCTCTTCCGCATTTTTCTTTTCTTTGGAGACAATGATCCTGAATCTTGAAAAGTTCTTAAAATTCTTGGAACACTTAGTTTGATAATACCAACTGCCATAGCTATATTTCTCACATTCATAGAAATGTGTTAATTAAGAGCAATTTATTTTAGAACGGTTCCCCGGAGTAACATCCATCTTTGAACAAGTAAAAGTAACACGTTTTATATTGAACGAAAAATTGAAATCACCAACTGCCCCACTGAAAGGCTCACAACTGAACTTCTAATACACTAAAACGAATGAATTATAGTCAAAGTTGATACGCCACACTATCTAAAAGTAGATATAACGGGTTTGAGGCGGTTCGGGACATCACTAGTAATCACATACCAACTTAAACAAAAAAAAACATGTTTGTCTCAATTAATTCGAACAGTATAGTATCATGTGTTTCTTACAATTTAACTATTTTCTCCAACGAAAAGTGCTGACCACTTCCCGAAGCAACAAACATGATTTTAATTTCTTTTTAATTAATCCAAATGTATTCAATCTTTATTTGTAATGATTAATTCTTCATGGTTTCCGACAATGCAAAAGAAATTTTTGTTGAAGCTGTGCAGTAAAAATACGCCTCAAATTTAACGTTCACTAGCCAAATGAGGCACAAATCAAAAATTCGTTTACTATGCAAAATAAAAATTTATTCAGAGTGAATTTTCATTACATTTCCAAATTTCTATTACGTTGTGGTTTCTTATTCGTCATTCATTTGGATTTAAATGTTAGTGCTATTTTCGTCTTCAAGAAGTATACAAGCAAAAAATTTTACAAATTCTAATTAGAGTCCTTCTTGAATTGGTGGAAAGCTTTTCGATGAATTCCCAAAGCGAATATCGCAAAAGCAAAGGAAGAAAAGTTTTATAGTAAAGAATGATACGATGTAACAAAAAACAATTTCTATTATTCTATCTCCCAGATTAGTTTCTGCATTTCACATATAGAGTATTTGAAATTCTTAATATCCTGGATACAAACTATCCAAAATAACTCACAAATACATTTAAGTGTGTTTTCTATTACTCTACGTACTTAAGAAATTTGCTAGAATGTTCCATTTCGTTTGCAAAAGATAACTGAAATACTTCTTAAATTATTTAGAGTATATTACGAAGCTCGATTCTCTGATCCACAGTGATGCTTTTTCGAGGAAATGAGAAACATACTTTAAATGAATTTGTTACGAATAAGAAAGAATTTAATATATTGTGCCATTCTTAAATCCTATTTTGTTTTATAATGTAGATATAATACCCCATGTATTTGAAAACAACATTGTAATATGTATTTAAACTTTTCACAGAATTTTAGAAAAAAATACTACACAGAGCCGGTTTTAATCTATAATAATGTCATGTCATGCTTTTGTGATATTAAAAGAAAGTCTGATGGCTCATGTTTTCTGAATCAAGGAAAAAATTAATGGAATTTAGATAAGAAAAAAAATATAATATGCGTATGTTTTTTTTATACAAATAACTTACATTAGAGGTAAGGTGATAAGTTGCAGTAATTCTCTTTTCTGCAAAAATGTTTTCTAAATAACCATGTAGAAAAGTAAGTTTTAGATTTCTATGTATATACATTAAAAAATCACTCACATATAATTTTATTTAGCCTAACAGTGTGAATTCCTCAGTATTTAAAGCAAACTTCTTTCTACATTGAAGGACTGCTATATTTTTATAAAGACTATTTAAAAACTTAATACATTCATTATTATATTTTTATATAAACTTATTTAAACATAGTGAGGTATAAAATATTCCTTTTAATAAATTATTATTTATTCTTGTAATATGAGTATCAAATATGAATTGTTTTTCAGCCTCAAAGTAAAATCGATGGTTCTATATAAAACATATATATATTTTGTAATGGCATATGTAGCCTTAATAATATATATATATATATATATATATATATATATATATATATATATATATATATGGGAAATTTTACAACAGTTCGATGCATTTTTATTCTTGTTAAGGGACTGCGATATTTTTTTGATAAATAATACATTTTTTGCAGATTAATTTTCAAATACAAAAAAATTCCCCTAGAATATTCTAAAAATGTCTTTAATTTATGCACTTTTATATAAGATCTTTTTGTAAGCACAATTGAAATAAATCTTTGAAAGAAAGTAATTTAATTTGGGATTGTATCCAATTTTCTTTGATTTTCTAGGAATAAAAAGGACAATTTAATTTTAAAAATATATTTGCTACTAATTTATTTTTTTATATTGAAGAAAAATTGTATACATAATCTTTCTCATGCTTAAAACTCGCCCTTCAACAAGAAACAATATGAAATTTCACCTGTTATATCACTTATTAAATAAATTTTTTTCAGCAAGAACTATCCCTCACAAGAAATAAAAACTGTTGCATTTCTTACCTTTGTAGGATATATTAAAATATGTATAGTCTTGGTGATTAATTTTCTTCCCGGGTTTCCCAGTATCTTCCCAAAATTTTAATTTTTTTAAAGTTGGGGGAAATTAATCAATCAAAATGCTGAAAAAATATTCCTTTTTGCTCAAAAATAATATTTTATTTTGTTTATTTTTTATTTTCTTCAAGGTAAAAAAACAGGGATTCGAAACAAAACGGTAAGCAGATTGCATTAAAATATTAAGACTTTTATCTTTAGAAATCCCACCTACAGAGAATTCTAATAGAAATTTTCGGTAACTGTTTTGTGTGTCTAACAAAAATCAAGGCTTGTTTTAATAATTTTGAATCATATGTTTGATTGAAATTATAATTATATGTATGTGTTGTTTAAATGTTATATATGAAAATCTTTAATAACTATTTTGATAAATATCAGTTTAACAAGAACTTGAATTATTTAAAAGATTTTGGTAGGATTTATAATTTTATACTTAAATCTAGGTTTTTCTCTGGTTATTAGATTTTTAACATATTGTAAGTATAGCTCTTTACATCCCTTTATTATTAAGAAATTTGGAAAATTTTTTTAAAAATAATTTTGAAAAAAGACTTCAAGAATTTAAAATAACTGCTTATGTTTTATTTAATTTCATTTTTTAAAATTAAAACATTTACATATAATTAAAAAAAAAAAAATTTTTTTTAATTTTTTGTAATTTTTAAGAATTTTCATTTATTTTTAAAATTTAAATTTTAAAAAATTAATATATATATATATATATATATATATATATATATATATATATTTTTATAATATAAGTTAGTAAAATAAACTAAAAGTTAACAAACAAGTAGTATAAAAAAATTTTTTTTTGACAATTCTTACTTAGATCAACAAAGAAAATTTTTTCTCTTTATCTGCTTCTTATTAAATAGTTACAAATAATATAAATATGTATATACTGGACAAAAATCACCAAAAATGGTAATTAATTTTTTTTATATCATTAAAAATATCATTGTATCAAAAAAATCTTAATAAAATTTCATTTCAACTGAAACTTTAAAACTTTAGAAAAAAAAACCTTTTTTTTTGAAAAGTACCAAAACCAAGTCGCCAAAAAAGATGCAACGTGGTTGAAATTTTTTTAATAATTTGTTTTAATCAATTTAAAATGTTTTAATAATTAAATTATTGCATTGTCATCCAAAATAATCCTGTATATAAAATTTCAGCTTAATTGAGTGCTTTGAAATGTATTTTATTAATGATTGAAAAATATACCAAGATAAATAAATAAATAGAGTGTGTGAGCTAATAATAGGAATAAAAAAGAATGAACTAACTCAATTAAACACAATAACAAAACACACATGATAAACATTGTTGTAAAAAGAATAACGTTGTATTTAACTTATAACTATGCGCTTATCGTTACGCCTTGGGCTTTCAAAACAAGTCTTATATCTTTAGTCTTTTATAGTTCCTTTGTTTTGGGGGAATGCGCACTCTTCTGTTCACGTGTTGCGTTACTGAAGGATACTGCCCTCTGATGGAAACCGTCGTGGGATGAGTGTTGCCCTTCAATTGTACGTGTAAATGTACATATATAAACTCAACACCAGACAAAAAATCTGAACATCAAAAAAAAATATATATATTTTAGAGTAATAAAATTTGGACAATGCAATTTTGTAATTAACATTTTTAATTGATTAAATTTTCAAGATCACAGGTTAACTTAAGCTACAGAAAATGCATTTCAATTGTGAAACGCTGTTACATTAATAGTCGGTGTTACATCTAAAATTCTGAATACAAGTCTGCAAGCGTGCATGCATTGTGTCATACAGTACCGAATGTCACTTTATGGTAGGAAGTTCCATACTTTTTACACTTGTTGTGTCACTACTGGGACTGTCAGTGCTGGCTGTGGATGATACTGGAGTTGTCGTCCATCGAATGTCGTCAACTGGAGACAGAACTCTTGATCTCGCAGGTTAAGAGAACATGTCAACACTCTTTAGAGCACGTTGCGTTACAACAGCGGTGTCAGAGTGAGCGTTATTCTATTTGAAAACTCCCCCTTAAATACTGTTCATTAATGGCAGTACTATAGGTTGACGTATAAATTTGCAGTCAGTGTGTTTGAGATAACCACGTGAGTATTCCTGTATTCATAGGAAATTGTTCTCCATACCATAACTCTAGGTGTAGGTCCAGTATGTCTAAGCCGCAGATAATTTGATTAAAGTTGTTTCCATGGCATCCTTCTGACCAACACATGGTCATCATTGGTACCAAGGCAGACCTACTTACATCAGAAAGCTCAACAGATCCCCAATCCATTATTCTATGACCTCTGACATGGCACCACTGGTGTTGCAAACATGAATGGATTGGAGTTAGTGTGATACACACGCACAACAAGGCGCCTGGTTTAAAGCTGTCCTTGAACTAACCGATTTCTACAAGTTCGTTGTGTCACTGCCACCAACTGCAGCTTGAATTTCTACTGTAGACGCAATGCGGTGCACCAGAGCTACGCCGCATACTGCGGTCTTCTTAAGGCAGTACCATTTCTTGACCACTGCTCCCATTAACCATGAACAGTGGATACATTCCGTACAAATAGTTCTGCAATATAGCTGAAAGAAAATCCACCTTCTTGTAGCTATATTACACGACCTCTTTCAAACTCGGTGATCTGTTGATAACGGTTTATTCGTCTGCTTAAAGGCATTCTTAACTAACATCAACTAAATGCGTCAGATTTCATAGAAAAATAATCCTGACAAACTTTACAGCACGCGTTAAAACAACCCTGATTTGCAAGTTCTGAGTGCCGATACTAGCACCACACTTAAGCGCGAAATTAGAATTGACGTCATCTTTCAGATGTAAAACATGCCTACCAAATTTCCTTTATCTAACACAAGTGTTTCTTAGTGTTGGGATTTTTTTTCCTTCAGTTTTTAAGGGGCGAATAAAGTTATAAAGCCCAGGTTTTCATTAAACACATTAAAAATTATTCATGAAATGTCAACGAAAAATATGTAACAAAAATAAAAATATATAAACGGTATGAAGGATATATATATATAACTATCCTGCGAAAGACAACTTTTTAAATTAGCATTTTTAAATTTAATCAGAATTAGTTTTTGTTTTTTTTTATCTAACACTTTGTTAGTGTTTTGACACGTTTTGAAATTTATCCTGTACTTTCCTCCAGGGAACTTTTTTAGAATGCTGCATTTATTTCTGTTAATATAATGAGTCTCATTAAAGCAAAAAAGTAATGTAATAAAAACCAATCTTGCCCTATATATATCTTAGTAATATCTACAACAATGATACATTTAGTTCAAGAATGCATTTTGCCAAAGAAATATCAAATGTAATGCAGGGAAGTATCTTACAGCCTTAAAAAAAGACCCATTAACAAAACCTCGAAAAAAAAATAAACTTTTGGCAAATGAGAGTAATTTACTTTGATCACGCAGATACTAACTCTAAGAGCTGAGTGAATAAAATGACACTTTCTAATTTCTCTGAAGAACTATTATTAAATAGAAAGATAGTCTTCATATCTTTTTGTCACGGTATTACCGAAAGAACACCAAAGAGATATTAGAGAGGAATAGGAGTTGAAAATACATTAGTTCTCATGTGCCTCAAAAATTTAAATATACACATCATTTTTACTAAACACATGCATGTTATGTTTCACGATATTAATAGAGATAATCACTTAATTAGTAAATTGAAAATACGTTTATAAATAATATTAAGTCAAGTAAATAAATTCAATATTTTTTCAATTTTTTTTTCGATATTCATATAGAACCTTTAATTATGCTGTTTTATTGGCCAAAGTGTCTAATTAATGAATTCAGAAAACAATTCATTTTTCCGTGAAGCAAATAAATAGGATTTGGCTGCTTTTCAGGAAGCAAATAAACGGTGTTGAAGTTTAATATCAACATCGACATGAAATTTAAAATAAAAATACTTTAAAGCACATTTTATTATAAAACCTTGTAAAAGAAAATTCAAATGAAAAAGACTTACACACACTTGAAGGAATTTTCTTTGACAAGACTTGACAACAGTGTATGTACGCCGTATTATGGCCCCACCTTCATTAATCAGACTGTAAATTCTGAGCGTTACTTTTCCTAACATTTTGAATCCATTTGTGACAGCATTAATTGAGGTAGAACAGACCTACAGTTACTCCGAACTACACAAACGCATGCATCTCACAGACCATAGATCACATTCATAAAATCTTTACAACTGAGAAAGCAGAGGTCAGTCTGGTCTCGTCTTTATTGCCACCCAAGACACCTGATCTGTCAGTATGAGATTACTTTTTGTGGGAAACCCTCATGTCTTAGGTACATCGAATCAAACCTCACAGTCTTCAAGAAATGTAGCGGAACATTTCTTATAAGATTGCAGAAATTCCAACTGTACAGTTTCGATCTGCAGCAATTTGCTGACAACGGCCCAAAGGTACCAAGAAATGAATGATAGTCATATTCTTATCATCTATAATCAGTTTAGCAAACTATCTCCTTTCCTTTGCCATGTTTCTTTGTAATATGGAACTCTATGTTCCCTGGGCCTTATTTATTTGTCCAACACTATATGTATAATGTAATGATTTTGTTGATTATGAATAACAATGTCTTCTGTCAAACTTTTGTGTGTGGTAATCATTGGTCTCGAACTTGATAATAAGAATTACGCAACTATCATGAAAAAAATGTAGATAAAATATTCAAGTTAAGATTCGATTTACCTTCTTAGAAAACCCAAAAAAAGGGCGTATTATTAACTGCAAGTTTAACGAATTCTGCAAACGCATATTCACAAAGGAAAATATGGAATAAAAACTACAATACTGTATTAAGTATGAATATCTTGTATGTGTGGGGTGTGTGTGGAAGCAGTATAATTAATTATTTGAAGATATTCTTAAATATATTGAAGAAATATTCAGGGATCTAGAATATTTTCTACATTAATCCTTAAAGAAGTTCATAGAACCGCTCTAAATTTTTCACTTAATTCATCATTTAATATCCTTTACTAATATGCACTAGAGAAGAGCAAATTCATTTATTAATTATAAGAATAGTATTGTTTAAGATAAGTCACAGTTATTTTTTTTATTCTGCTCTTAATGTAGTATTCTGAAATTGAAATCTTGCTTTGTTGAATAAGTTACCTTCTATCTCGATTCTACATAAGAAAATATTCATGAATAGTTATATTTATAAAATATGATTTTTGTTAAAAAAAAATCCTTAACATCGACATTAAAATATTTATCTCTCTTCTTTTTGCTTTATTTTTTCTTTCAAAATGTGTGCACTGCTGGTTTTTAATAATATAGAATTTATTTCATGGAGCATATTTAGAATAATATAATTCGTTTGCTTCGTTCTATATCTCATTTTTGAGGCTGGTTAAAATTTAATTTTGAGATTTTACAATTTTAACATTGAGTTAAGGTACGTAGCCATATATTTAGGTTTTTTAAAGTTTAATTATATAGTTAGGAATGCAAGAATTACACAATTGTTTTTGTTAATCCACTATTTAATATTTTTATTCTCTTTATTTTCTAAAATTTCGTCTTTAAATCTTATAAGAAATTTTAAAACTTTGTATTCAATAACAAGAAAATGGCAAGGTTTTCTCTCATAAATTAATGAAGGAGGCATAAAAGATAAAAAAGAAATCGAAAGAGAAATTTCTTTCACGTAAAATGAATTTGAAAGCTGAATATTTTTAAAAAATTTAGCAAAAACCAAAGTTATAAACAGTCAATGAGAAAAAATTAATAAAAATGTAACAAATTATAATGGAAATGAATAGTTTGTTAAAAGTTCATAAATCAGTTAATGTAATGGGCTGCAAATGGGCAATTACCAATGCAACCTAGTATTTCGTGGGTCTTTGGTGTGGCACACACGGGAAGATATCAATTGGCCCCATGTAAAAAGTATACACTGTACCACACAAAAGCAACACCAAGAAGGACCAGATATATCACAGCGAAATTTATCTGGCAGATAAAATGTTGTACAAACATAAAATGATTAAATTACAGCATCTTCTGTCATGTGGATAATGATAAAATCAGTAGTTGTGTAGCCATCATTGTTGGCTTATCTTCTTTGGCATTGTTATCTTCTTTATGGTACATCAGTCCATGTTGCTTATACCGATTGCCAAAGTTGATGTGGTGTAGCAGTGGTTGGTGTATTCCAGGCCAATCCTGTGACAGCATGGATCGCATGTTTCCGGTTGGCGACAGATCGGGAAAACAAACAGGCCAAGAAAACAATTCTATCTGATGGGTAAGGAAGAACTCTTGAACATTGCGTGCCACTACGAGCCACGCATTATTCTATTGGAATATGGATTAGCAGCAAGTGCTGAATGTATGGAAGGACCACAGGCTCCAACATCTCAAAGATGTAGAGCTGGCTGTTCAGTGCACCGGTAATGCGTAATAGAATTGATGAGGTAGTGTAATCCAATACCACCCCAAACCTTGATACCGGGTGAAGGACCAGAGTGTCCATGCATTACGCAACAGCTCAGCTACCTCTCACCACGATTTCTCCAAACTTGAATCCGACCATTGCGATGTTGTAGCATAAGTGGAGTACATCAGTAAACACAATGTCATTCCATTCCGTTGTCAACATCTGCCGTTCGTCACACCATTGGCGGCGAAAACGCGTGTGGTTTCCAGTCAAGGGTAGACGAAGCAATGGACGCCTTGCGGACATTCTATCCTGCTTCGAATGGCGTCGAGTGGTACAAGCAGACACAGAATGATGCGTAAGAGACTAAATCTGTTGTGCTAGGGTTTATGATGTGGCTACGCTAACCATCACTGTCATGCTCACGATCCGCCTGTCATCACGGTCAGTGCTGCAACAAGGTGGGTGCGATCGACATCGTTGGTCCATCATTTCACCAGTAATGAATTATTCAGCAACACAGTTGCTTAGATTCCCACTACACGTTGACTGACTTCTCTGAAGGATAATCCGCATACCATATAAGCTAATATTTTCCTCGGTCGAATTAAGAAACTTGATCAAAAGATATTCGATGTTTTCCAAGAGGCATAGGTAAACAGCTTGCTAAAAAACGCACAAAAATAATTCCCATACTTCAAATTGCCAAACGATTCTCCCCTTATATAGTGCTTGCGGGCGGCGCTACGGTCGCCCGTGATGTGCTTCTGCGCTATAACGCGAAAGATTTGCATATTTCATCGCCTCCAACGCATGATGTATCAACATGGTTTGCATACTTCCTTCAGGGTGTTGTATTTTGTTTGGCCAGCAGTGTACCTGTTGTTACGTTGTGTGTGACCACAATATATATATAAATATTTATACTAGTTTATATTAATCTTGTTATATTATTAAGAAACATTTGTTTTTCTTTCTTGCAAATGTATTTTTGTAGTTGTTGTTGAAGTAGAAACATTTTAACGGGAGGTATTTTAGTATATTTTCGAGTAAAGGCAAATATATATATTGTTAAGAAAATGTCCTTTATTGTTGCCTAATTCAACTGTCAAGCGGCTTTTTTTATTGCATTCCTGTTGTTCTACGAGCTGATGAAGATAAACCTTGCAATGAAAAAATGTGTTACGTCCGGGACTCACAAAATTTCTGCATTCACATAAAGTATCGTTGTTGCTTTTGGGATTTAATAATACAAGATCTCGGAAGTAATGCCTTGGAAAAGGATTATTATGTGTTTAACTATTTTATGCGTACAATTCCAAAGAATGAGTATACAAAGTTAATAAATAGTTCAAATGATTAATGAAAACGATTTTCATTTATCTGAAACAAACTCATAAAAATTTTCAAATGGCTGTGAAAGGATATCTAAATTTTAAGCCATTATTACTAATTTTGGTACGTATCCGTGAACTTTATCAGACACTAATAGATTGCAAAAACATGAAGTGAAGCAAGAATAGAATGAAAAAAGGAATAAAAAATGCGATTGTCTATTGTATTTGAAAATATTGCAAACTTTTATTAAAAGTTGTAGGTTCTTTTCTTTTCTCGAAAGTCGGCAAAATGTATGCTCAAAGTTGTGGAAGAAAACGTGATAATATTTGAAAAAAATATAAACAATGAAAACTCGAAAAGTTCATTAAAATGCATTCATGTCTGATTGCATTAAAAAGCATCATATATGAATATAATACAATTTTTAGACACCATATGCTATACAGGTCGTTTTTAAGTATCGTAAATTAGTTTATAAGTTTGTGACGTCTCTCGCGTTCTTCTTCTAACATAACTCCTAAGTTCTTTGACGGCCACGATTAATGGCAAAACTTTTCCAACCCAATACCAAGAAGAGAAACAGGGCGAAAATGCAAATAAGATATACTTTAAAAGGATAGAGGGCTTAGTGAGATTGAACAACCAAGGAAGAAGGATACGCTTATCTTCATTAAAAATATTAATTATAAGAAAGATTAATAGGGCCTGAGTATTCTTATCTACAAGTAGCAGAATAGGAGAGTCTTCAAACAAGGAAGGAGGGTTACTCAATAAAAGGTAATATTTTGTATAGGAAGTTAGATTAGGCAGATAATTAAATATAATTAAGATAAGTGATCTAGTTGTGCGATCTGACTTGAATATTCAGTTTAATTTGTGGCTTATTCTCACTTAAAGAAGTTGTTATTTAGAATTAAGCAATTTAAGTTATTCTTAATAAAAGTTGTGTTAAGAATTACAAAATGTCTCATTTTTTGAAACCCCAAACCTCAGCTTACGCGGATCCCACAAGACATAGCTATCGTAGGATGGCTATGTCACAATGGCGCCGAACTATATAATTCTGGGTTAGGTAATGCAGGAGGATTTAGTATATTACCTGAAATGTATTTTTCCGGGTCGGAGAATGAAAAAAGAGTTCCTTGAGACAATAGATAATCAAATACAGTTTTTGAAATCCCAAGTAATCTGTCTGTGCTTACTTGAAAAGTCCATCTCAGGGAAGGGGCTCAAGATTGGAAATCAATATTTGGATCGGTGCTAGTAAAAGATACAGCCACGGATTTCGCGCACCCTCAAGGCTGAATTAGCGAAAGCTTTTCCGCAATCAAAATAAGAAAGAATTGGGAGGCTCGATTTTTCGCGTAAACAGCAGGGAAGAAATCAGGAACCCACAGACTTTGTTTACAATTTATTAAAAATTCAAAGAATTTAGAGATAGGGATGTCGCAGGCGTGGCTGATCACTTTTTTGTTCGACTCGAACCACAGATCCAGGACTACGTGGAAGTGCGCAATCCGCAGAACACGGTACAACTTTTGGAAGTATTGCAAATTCGAAGAGGGTATTCTACAATTAAAAGGGGATCACAGAATAGTGATAATGTAGAAAGATGAGGTCAAAACGCGCATAGGATGCCAATTTTAAATTGCTAATCGCAGAAACTGGAGGAATTCTGAGGTTGGGCGTATACCAAATAATGGTAGAAATAATTTTTATGTAAATAGCCGTCAAAATAATAGAGGGTTCGGGGAGGAATAGATTTCGGGAAATGGTGATCAGAGATTCAACGAAAGGGGTTACCAATTTCGAAATGAGCAAAAATGATAACTTTTAATAGAGGGGACCGCAGAATAGGGGTTCGAGTGAAAATTTCAGTCGAGGCGATAGGATGAAAAGGGGGACGATTAAGTGTTGTAAGAAGATCAACCTCAAAAGAATCGGCAAGAGAAATACCAATTAAGCTTCTCCGATATGTATATCACCCGTAGAGCTTCCCACGTTTCTATTTTATTAAATAACACATTTTTGAAAGCGTTTATGGGACACCGGAGCAGATAAATCATTATATCGGAAGAAGTATTTAGAAAATATATTTTTATAAGAAAATTTAAAAAATCGCGGGGCCCAGGTAATAACAGCACAGGGTGCGAAATGTCAAAACATGGGATTGTAGAATTGAATATTCGCATCAGACAATTTGAAAGACCTTGGTCATTTCATGTGTTGACAGATTTGGAATACCCATGTATTCTCGGTATTGATTTTATAAGTGGATCAGGATTAATTTAGATTTTATCAGAAATCGTTGAAAATTCAAGATTCGCTGGTTGAAGATAATAAGGTAGAAAAAGGGGAATTTGAGTTAATGGGTCAGAAATGATTAAATATTGTGGCTAATGTTTTATCGAAAATCATGTGGAAAGTATAATGGAAGAAAAGTTAATTGTGCAAAAATCAGGGATTTAGTACTTACTTAGCGGGAACAGTTAATAACAGAACAAAAACATGACCCAGAATTAGGTCATATCTATAGATATTTAGAAAACCCGGAAGATAACTCGGTTAATGCAACGATATGTGAGAATTGGTCCCACGATTTCCGTTAATTAAAGGGTTTTATTTTATGCGAAACACGCAACGTCGTTGGGTGAAATGCGGGTATACATTCCAAAATCTTTAAGAAATGAAATAATGAGAAATTTCATGACAGGCCAATTGCAGGACACTTGGGAAAAAATTTAAACGTATCATAAAATTGAGACGTTTGTTATTTCCCGTACGTGAGAAAATTCATTGATCAATATGTCTCTACATGCCATATGTGCCAATTTAAAACTATAAAACGCATTACCAGCTGGTCGATTAAATCCGATTATATCAAATTATCCAAATGAGATAGTGACGTTAGATTTTTTTTGGCCCGTATCCTATATCGAGAATAAGACGTAATCGCTTATTTTTTGTAATAACCGATCATTTCAGCAAATGGGCTGAAATTATACCCTTAAAAGGCCTCGTCTTATAATAGCGGATATTTTTTGATAACTTTAAAATCGCGTTTTGGAGCTCCAATAAAATTAATAAGTGATAATGGTCCCCAATTTATATCCGAAATTTTTGTACATTTAAGTGAAAAATTAGGCATAAGGCATGTGAAGACTGTTGCATATAGGCCACAAGCAAATCGGACTGAAAGAGTTAGTCGAGATATAGTACAAATGATTGCAAATTATGTTAATGATCAAAAACGATACTTGGGGTCAATTTTACGCGTGAGTTTGCTTACGCCCATTCGTACGGCGGTGAATGAAACAACGGGGAAAAACACCTGCTGAATTATTTTGGGTCGAAAAATTGGATTACCCCATTTCAAAAATTAGTAATGATTTCGGATGGATCGGTTTAAAATTAAAAACATAGAAAAATATTTAGGGGGAAACTAGACTAAGTAGAAAACTAAAAGGAAAGGTGGGAAAGATATTATAATGACGAAGACGAGATATACAAATTAAGGTAAATGATTGGGTCTTATTAGAGACACACCCCCTTTTAAATTCAGCAGCTAATAAAAACTGTTCTAAATTTAAACAAAATTTGAAGGACCCTATAGAGTATTAGAAGTAAGAAATAATAAAATATTGTATATGGGAAATCAGGAAAAAGATTAACGGTTAACGTGGATCAAATAAGAATATATCGTCATAGAAAATGTGACGAGGTCGAGTTAGGAACAGGTAGCCCAGATAGTATCAGATCACTTCAGGAAACGAGTACTTGGAAAAAATACATCAAAGATTAAATGAGTCACACTATGGGAAAAAAAGATCTGCGGTGAAACGTAATTAGAGGCAAAAGGGGTTAAACGCCAATCAAACAATATAAAATCGATAGGACCGGGTAAGCGCAGATCACTGGTCAGAACGCTTCCCTGGTTCATTTACGAACGAAAGGAAAAGGGAAAAAAAAAAAACTCGCTAAGGGAATGAAAAGGGCGAATGGATCGGGGCAAAGTGGACCACAGAGAAAGTGGCACAAAAGGGACACCCAAAAATATAACAAAGTTTTGTCATCCTGTACTATTTATAAAGTAGGAAAAAAAAGACAGCGGACTGAGTTCAAGATAAACCCACGTACAACCTGGGCCCCAGAAAAGATCAATCCCACCGCCAAGGAAACAAGAACTATAAGGAAAACGAAGGAGACCACAAGCCTCAGCAGACATCATAAAGAATTCCAATGCCAAGGAAAAAGAAAGGAAAGAACAGTGAGCACCTCGTCATTGGAAGTCCTATGCGGGGACAAATAAAAATCTGTTTGTTTATTTTATGATCTTTCAAATGGTAAAATTATTGCAAAGGAAGTCTGGCTTTTTTAAAGTTATAAGTCAAGAAAGTGATACAATATGTATTTTATTTTGAACTTTTGACTTGTTAAATTTTTTTCTTTTGGAGAAAACAATTGTAATTGCAATTTGTTTGCTTCGATGTATGACTTTCGTGGATGGGACACTCTTTGGTATTTGTTTTAATGGTTTTTGAAAATGTTTGAATTGTATAAATGTATGTATATATATATATTTGTTGTTTTTCCGATTATGATGCATCTGGTTCGGGAACCCGGCGATGGGCAAACAATAATATTAACGGCGCTGGGGCTCATTGGAATTTTGTGGAACCCGATGGGATAAATGAAAGTTATTGTGATTTACAAATAATATATAACGCATAAAATTGAAACTTATTGGTATTATGAAACATAGATTTGACAGTAACAGAGTTTTATTTCAGGTGACAGACC
Source organism: Trichonephila inaurata madagascariensis (assembly GCA_019973955.1). NCBI lineage: Eukaryota > Metazoa > Arthropoda > Arachnida > Araneae > Nephilidae > Trichonephila > Trichonephila inaurata. The sequence continues at coordinate 158,407 of BMAV01005022.1, forward strand.
CCGAAAATAGTGTCAATAGCTGATATGTAGCCTCAACACGGAACAGTGGAGCCGAAAATTCCAACTCCATAGGATAAAATTGTACGGATGCAGAGTTTGGGTCTGCGCACCCAGGGAAAATTCGAGGAAACTAAATGTATAAACATATAAGGGTTTCTTTAAGGTATATATGTAGTGAAATGGACCCATAATTAACAGCAATTATTAATGTTGGCCCGGGTTTAAATTTAATAAAATTTTGTCACGAGTTTGAGTTTAAAATTGTTGAATATTAATTTAATTATAAGGGTGAAAATAATGGAAATTAAAGTCAAGATAAATATTGGAAATTTAGAAGTTAAAAAATGAGGTTCAAGGTTAAAATTTAAATAAAACTTAGAAAAGCGAAGAAATTCAGAAATAAAAATTTAGGCACGTAATTTATTAGGGGCATTGATAACCCAAATGAATCGTTTTTCTTCTTGGAGGTTAGACGTTCTCGCGTTCTTCTTCTACATCTCCTAAGTTCTAAGGCAAAACTTTTCCAACCCAATACCAGAAGAAAAAACGGGGCGAAATGCAAATAAGATATACTTTTAAAAAGGATGGGGTTTAGGGGAGATTGAACGCAATCTTAGAATAACTTAGTGCAGCGGTTCGGAACAAGTGTTAACGACCTACAACCAAGGAAAGGATACGATCATCTTCATTAAAATATTAATTATAAGAAATATTAATAGGGCCTGAGATTCTTACACAAGTAGCAGAATAGGAAGTCTTCAAAAGGAAGGAGGGTTACTCAATAAAAAAGGGAAAATTTTTTTTGGGGGTTAGATTAGGGATAATTAAAATAATTAAATAAGTGATCTGGTGTGCGATCTGACGAATATTCGTTTAATTTGTGGCTTATTTTCCTTAAGAAAGTTGTTATTTAGAATTAAGCAATTTAAGTTATTCTTAATAAAAGTTGTGTTAAGAATTACAAAATGTCTCATCTTTTAGATAATCCCACACCTCTAGCTTACGCGGATCCCACAAGACATAGCTATCGTAGGATGGCTATGTCACAAGTTCATTAGCAAAATTCCATGCTCTTTCTTGGATGTTGTAAAAGTTGTTTCAATACTTCTATATATAAGAAGAAAGTTATTTTAAAGTAAAATCTCTAAAATATTCTTCACAAAATTTTGGAAAACACTAATATCTTTATATAAATGAATCTATTTAATTCAGCTGACTAAGTGCACGTATACATGGTTTTGAAACCCTTGCCTATGTTGTTTTTCAGTTGATTTATTTTTTCGAGTCTTGATTTTACTAAAAGACGCAGTGAAGAGAGGTCAAAGCAAGTTAAATCTGTTGAGTCTCAAAATCCTCATGTTAACTCTTTATCTACTCAAATTTTTTCGTGCACTTTTTTTTAGCCACTACTGTAAAAATTAACGGATATACACAAGCAAAGTACTCAAATATGAGGAATTTAATCTGTTAGAGCTAATGAATAAAATTGGCACGTTAAAGTACCGCCAGTACATGAAAGACTAAAATATTCTCATAATACAAAAAGACCTGATGACTTTCTTATTGCATTTTTAACCCTTTTAAAGATGCTAACTAATAGAGAACACTTCTATTTTACAGCACAAATAAATTTATTTTTGAAAATTATAAACAAATTATATATATATATATATATATTACTTACTTTGAAAAGTAGACTTTACACATTAACTTAATTTGATGATATTCAAAGAAACAGTTTTTCTTTTCACTAATACACAAAAATAAATTTTTAATTTTGAGTAAGGTTTGTATTGAATGTTTTTTAAAGGAATGTATCCGACGGTAGGAAATACGGTGTTTTTCAACATGAATCACTGCATCTTGGATCTCGTTCAGTTTCTCGATCGTCTTTGCTGGGATTTCTTTATCTGAAGAATTACCTATTAGTGCTTCTCTGGTTTAAAATATAAGTTCTGTAAAATTCAGTCCCTTGAAGACTAGTCTTCTTTTTTTTCCAGACATTCCAAGAAGATGAAAATAATATAGCACTTATAGTTAATATGTTAATTTTTGAATAAAGAATAGATGTTGTTCATTTAAACGTGAGACATTTATGAAAACATAACAACGATAAAAAAGTAAAATAAATAAGTAAAACTGAAACTAAATTCCGAAAAAGTATTACTCTATAACACTTTAGTAATGACGCTACAATACGCACTCACAAAAATAGTAATAAACTACACAGACGAAAAGTAAACACTAAGTGATTTCTCTAACATCCAGTGGCTGGCGGTATTTACAAGTATTACAATGTTATTCAATCGTAAAATCAATTATATACATTGTTCACTTAAAATAAATAGGTAAATTGTTTTTAAGATCTTAACTACCATAAAAAAGACACTTACCCTTTGTCTTTAACTACTTTCGCGGACCAAAATGGCAGTCTGTGGAATCCGATCGAAATGGTAGCTGAAAACGCAACTTCAGTTTTAAATCTATTCGGCTTTCCCACTAAAACTCTTATTGTAGATTCCGTGCTGCCATTTAACCTGCAAAATTGAAATTAAAACAGTGTTCCTGCTAAGTACCATTAGAATATTCATAAAAATAGTACTATGTAATTTTATAGTACGTGTTACTAGTAAGTACCCTCAGTAGTTAAAAGTTCAATGTGGTCTTCAAAAATTTGGTTTCAACTTGGGTGTTATCCTCTCACTTTAGCATTCCAAATTATGATATCCGTCACCAATTGCTCTCTTGTTGCTTTTAAGGTATACGACTACGTTCGGAACCGTGATTTTAAAAAAGAGCATAAATGGATAATTTTCATGATATTTAGTGTCACTTAGATTAGAATACATGTATAAAATTGTTTTAAGGATATTCCCCCCCCCAAATTATTTTAATAAAATATTTCAGCAAAAAATTAACTTAGAATAACCTTTTTTCAAAATGTTTTCCTTTTATAACAAATGCTTTCAAAAATAATAATTTTGTGTGTGTGTGTGTGCTTATATAAAGTAAAGACTTCTCCAGAGAGTCTGAACTAGTTTTTTTCTAAAAATTCACATTATTTTCAGAATTACCACCAATTTAAATAATTATCGGCGTTTTTTTCTTAAAATTTCTCCCCTCTGTTGCCGTAAAACATGGATAAACCCACTTCTAAGTTCTATATTTCAAAAATTCTGATAGAGTTCTGAGCTATATACAGACAAAATATTATTATAATAGAAGCATTTTTCACAAAAGGAGAAAATTTTGAAAATGGGTCATTCTATGTTCATTTTTCGTCAAAATATTGTACTTAAATAATTTTTTATTGTAAAAATATTCTTAAAAGGATTTTATATACATTTTCTAATCTAAGTGACACTAAATATCATAAATATTATCCATTTATACGCTTTTGCAAAATCACAGTTCCGAACGTAGTCGGATACCGTAAGTACAACGTTACTAAGCAAATCAAAATCAAATGATAATACTGTGTTACATACAGACATAATAACTAATTGCATGATTTGTGTGAAATCGAATATTCTGTTTTTACCTTTCAACACGTTTGAGTATGAAATTTCACCTATGCGTGAACTGACTATGACGCTTAAACTTTTTTATCTCCAATAAAATAAAAAAAGACACATTTTTCCTATTATTTTGAATGCCAAAAGGTTGTTTTCAATATTCCTCTTCATGCTTCGGGTCTTTCGGATTAAACACCTAACCTAGTTTACCGAAAGTTGGAAAAAATAATCTGTGCACTGTCTTTTCTCGGTTAATTAGTTAGCCTTAAAGCGTGAACAGAAATTTTTGCAGTTTTTCGGGCACGTAATGAAGTTAGGATGCTGCAAAAGTCAAACAAAGAAAGAAGAATGCGTCAAAATGAAATTTCGTTTTCTCTTTCGTCCTTAATGAAGATTTTTCCAAGTAAAATTTATATTACTTTGTGTTATCCAGTCCTTACTCAAAATTGTATTTAATCAACCTGTTTTACATGAAGATGTTTTGTTCTATATTTTTTGTATAATATTTTCCAAATATTTGCTTGCATGATTGCTTTGGTAACTCCTTTTAATGTTTAAATTTATTTTTTCAAATTAAATCCAATATTGTCTTTATAGATTATACGACATTTTAAGACATCGAGTTTCCTTTTTTTCACAACTTCAATTCAATGAAGGCATGCATATTGGATTTCTTTAAATAATTATTTGAAAAAAAGAAAAGTAAATCTACTGATGCTTGCAATCTAATATATATATATATTAATAAAATTAATTTTCCTTAAATTTATGTAATCATTTACATACCGTAACTTATTCTTTAAGGATATTTTAAATTCAAGTAGTAATAGCTATTCCTTAACCCTTTAAGTGTCAAGTCATTTTGAATATTTGGGTACATACAATTGTTAAACTTTTTATTGCAAAAATCAAATGTTTAGTACAAAATAATTACATACATAAAAATATTTAAGGTTTTGTAGCAACTGCGTAATTGTTTGAGGTGGCTGCCACACACAGCTTCGCAGTGGTAAAGTTAGTTTCTAGTGGAACATTACTCTCCAAATAAAATAAAATAAAAATAAATAAAAATGAATAGCTGTAAGTAGTTCAGTAACTCAGTTTAGTGTGGTATAAATGGAAAAAATTTCCCAAGCACATACCAACTCCGCCATCATTACACCAGAAACGTGTTTCCTTCCTTATCTTTTTTTCCATTTACATTCCTTTTTGAACAATAAACTTTGCATTGTTTTGTAAGCTCATACTTCGCATGAGTAGGAGGAATATGTGATGTACAATGCCATGAACTAAGATTGGCAGAATTATCTATTGTAGATGGTCTACCATTATTCTTTTATCCAGAAGCTACATCATCATGGGTATAAGAAATCTATTCTACAACTTGTATTCGAAATTTTAAAAATGTAACATGTTTCCCAACTACTTTTTTACTAAACAAATATAAGTTCCCGAGTTCCTTGTCTAGTACATGAAAAAATACTTTTTTATGAAAATTTTTGTTGTGTTTTTGGATTGTCAGACGGAAGGATTTCCTTATTACAGAGATCCATAGTACCCATACTTAAATTGTAGACAGAAATATTATTTGGCTTGAGTATATCTACATTTTTTATTTTTAAAGTGGGCATTTGAATTTTCATGAATACTGCTCATCAAACACCACCAGTTGAACGGAGTCTAAGCTAACATTTTCCTATATAGTTTCAGGTTTGACAAATAATAAATTTCTCCCTATATGATGCAATGAAAAAAAAAATTACCAATGTAATACTTTGGGGTGACATTTAGAGCATATCTACCCTGCCCGAGATAATCTCGGGCACGGTAGTTAAAATTTAAGCATATTACTTAAATAAAACTGTGAGCTAAAGTAATTTATAACTAATTTAAAAATTATATTTATTTACGATTTCATAAGGATTAAATTTTGTAACATGAGAGTTTTGTTACATTTTATTGTGAGAATAAGAAATCTAGTGTATGTGACATATACTTTGTAGATAAAATTTTCGAGATTTCAATCTTAAGAAAATATGACTGTAGAAATTACACTTTTCTTTTAATAAATGCATTATTTGGTTGCAAAAGTGTGTTTTCAGGAGGTTGAAATAGAAGCAGTAGCTAGTATTTATTTGTAACATAAAAAAAAACTTAACAAACATAACAAATTTTATGTTAAATAGTCATAAATAGACTGAAGTTTTCAGTACATCTTATTGTGTTGAAATGTAAATAACGTAGTTCTTTTTTTCCCTCTACAAGTATGTTGATTTTTATGCCATCTTACAACACTTAATTTACGAGAAGCTTTAATTTTCTACTTTCAATTTAAAAAGTACAGCTAATGGTCACCCGTTATGGTATGAGTCAAATTTCCATCATTATTTACGGAGTCAATACTTGATCAATTTTAACATGTGAGAACTAGTTTATGTGGTTCAAAAATGTAGAAAAATATATGCAGATTCAGAACTGAAACGTTATTGGACAAATACTCGTATCAAATGCAAGAAAAATTTGCGTAGTCGTTAGAAATGACTCAACAAGCAATTTCATTACGTCTCAAAACCAATGGAATAGCCTAAATGCATGTTAACTGGGTGTCATATGAATTAAAGTCAGAGAAAGAAAGACTTTTTTAATTGCGAACAGCTTCTCCAAAGGTAAAAGATTGGGTAGGAGTTTAACATCGAATTGGAACTGGTGAGGAAAAATAGGTTTATTACGATATATCTCAAAACGTATGAAGTCATGCAGTAAGCCTAGCCAACTATGAAGCCAAATACTTATGGATCAAAACCTGTGCTCTCTATTTGACGGGATCAGTTCGGTGTAGTATATCGTGAGTTTTTAAACCCTAATTAAACAGTCACTGATGATCGCTAAGATCAACAATTGATGTGCTGAAGCAAAGCTTTAAAGAAGAAATGATTGGACTGAGCAGAATATTCAAAGAAAAACGACCTAAATATGAGTGGAGATAAGACAAAGTGAATTTTCAAACAATAATTTTTGGTCACATCTTACATTGTCAGTCAAAAACTATTTGGAAACGTTCAAATGGGATGTCTTATACCATCCGCCGAATTCTTCAGATTTCTACTTGTTTCGATCATAGCCATCGACTCATGGTTCTCTGAACACCAATTCCGTTATGAGAAGGAATGGATAATATATATATAACCTTGGATTACTTCTTAAGACCAGTCATTCGCTCAATCGGAATTTGATGCTGCCATATGGGGAAAAAGGAGTTAGCTCGTGAGGAAAATTTTCGAGCAATCAATTTAGCCTGTTTTTATACAATGGAAACCTAATTTTCACACATAAACGCACTCCGAGCTTAATTGTATAACTTATAACTTAAGATGCCACCCATCTGGTATAGTTGTTAGTTACGCTGACTGCTGTGCTCGTTGGGCTTGGTATTCGAACCTCGGAGAAGGCATTAATATTTGTAAATGTCACTTCATGGGGGTACTCTAAATAGCCATCGAGCTGTAAGTTCTCACGCAAGGTTTGTGGAAGAGGAAGATAGGTGGGAGATTTCTCACCACCCCAGGTTGTTCTCCTTCGAAGTTTGGATTGAATCAAGTCAAATCATAATGTCACTTGTATGGGCTCAAAGCTACGGCAAACGACTGGTGTATTTGTAGCCCTTGGCCGTTATGGATTTCATGGGCCTTGATCTGATGTTATTGTCTTTCAGGTGGCATAAGTAACAGCAACATAGCATAAGATAAAAAATATATTTCTCCTTTTTATGCATAAGTTTTGCCATTTCTTCTGGCAAGGATCAAGAATGACTTTAAAAATATTTGACTTCGATAGTAATATTCACACTAATCATAAAATGTTTATATATTCTTTATATTAATAATGCTAGCAAGTCTAGCTTTAATGAACCATAATTGTATAGTTTAAGCTAATTAATATACATTTTCAAGGACTTACTTATCACTATGAACATGCAACATTTTTCTTTCTATCCGTATCTGGAAGAAATCTGGAGGTAAGAAAATCTAGACATTTGATAGTTAGGTTATGCTTTGCTAGAAGTAAATACATAAACAAAGGAGCAACGAGTTTAGTAGTTCATTCTCATTTCACAACCCCGAATATATACAAATAAAACAATTTATTCTGCCCAATGAATTACTGAATGTTCCTACATACATGATACCTAAATGAAATGCAAGATGCAAAAATGGCACCTTGAAAGAATTTCTTATCTTTTCTGAATTATTTTTGATGCATTAATCGCTTTGAAATCTCCTGGAAAAACACAGAGATCTGGTGCCTTCGAGGAACCATGTTTTATATGAATAATTCAAGGAGAAAAATAGAAATAAAATCAGAAATTTAAAGAAAAAACTGAATCATGAATCTTTGGATAATGAGGTGAAAAAATGTTCCATTTCACTTTTCTCCATTTTTTTTTTCTGTGTGTATATATAATGCAGAATCTTACCTATGCTTCAGTAGATATATTGTAGATTTTAATGATGTTTTGAATTAAACTGAAGAACTCCTGGGATTTCATATATGTGAAAATGAGTTCAAAAATGAACTTTCTATGGTAAATAATGGAAAACTCACTTAAAGAAGAGATATTTCCTTTTCGAAATATGGAAAAGTAAATTTAAAAAAGAGTTGTTTTAATAAGATAGAATTTTTTTCGTTACGTCAAATTTAAATTTTTTAAAAACATGTAACAGTATTTTTTAAAATTTATTTTGTTATTAGAAAACTTGAAAATACAATATCAGTTTGATATATTTTTCACAAATGTATTATAGAATGTTTCAAAACATTTAAAACTAACTTAGAATATTTTTAGAAAATTCAATCCTATTCCAGAAAGCTTAAATTACTTTAAAACAATTCAAACTTGCACGTAACTGCACAATTGTATGCTCTTGTACTTACAATATTCAAAGTAATACTTAATAAATTTGCAGACGATGCCTATACGTTGATATTTTTTTCGTTTTCATCTAAATAATTAGGGATTTGATTTTAAGTTTGAACTGCTTTAAAATGTATATATTAATATATATTATATGCAGTCAAAAATATCAGCTTCAGTAAAGATTTTCTTGAAGCATTATAAAAAGTTGTAGTAAAAATACATATCCATTTATGTATGGCTAAAAGCAAATGTAATTGGGAAAATTTTGAATCAATCCGAATTTTTATCACTAAGTTTTATGTAGAAATTAGTTGTATATTTTAAAAAGCATTAACACGGAAAATATCAATTTAATTTTCTTTTTCCCAAATTTTAAAATTTTTTCTTTTTACTAAAGGCACAAGAAAGGGAACTGGTTTGTCGGAATTTGTTTGTAATTTTGAACTTTCAGTAGAAAACAAGATACATAATTTTTTTCTAATTTTCTTACTTTTCGAAATCCCAAAAAAATAGAAAATTTGAGCTTTTTAGATTTTAAAGGAAAACCGTCACAAAAATGTTTTTTCCTTTATAAACCTCCGTTGGTTTCCACAAAATTCATACTTGGGAAAAACCCAAAATCAAAAAAAAAAAGGGACAATGTATAGCCTAAACTATATGGACTTTGTTGACAAATTTTTAAAGGAAACACATTTTGCAATCATTATTGATTATGCAATTATAAATACTAATCCACAGTACACTTAAATCATATTTATGGAGAAAAAAAATTCTTATACACACAATAAAAAAATGGATCATGCATTTTACTAAATTAAAAATGACATTTTCGTAATGGTACAACAATGTTTGAAAAAAATAAATAATAATCAATGGAACATGAAAATCCGGGTTAGTTTTGATTGACGAGTACACTCGTCATCGAGCAGTTTGAGGATTGTGTGTCATGACGAGAAAACTCACCATGCATAAAAAGTAGTATCTATAGGCTATTTAAACTGTAATTTTTGAGAAAAAAAAATATATTCTGGCATTTCAAGATTCTTAGAATATTTTGATGCCACCAGATAAAACATAAGTATGATAAAGATTATGTTGATGCAAAATTTAAAATTGGGAATTTAGTCCTATATCAAAATTTCTCATATATTTATTCAAGTAAACTTCAAAGTCCTTATAGTGGTCCTTTTAAAATTATCAAAAAACTCTCAGATGTTACTTATGAAATAGATAAACCAAATCAATATACAGGAAAATCAACAGATATTGTTCATTTTACAAGATTAAAACCTTTTCATTCAAAATCCAATTTCCAATTATGCTAAATTCTAATTTATATTTGTTGTAGAGTGTTTTCTGAAACATTTGAAGGGGGGAAGGGAGAAGTGCATTGTTATTTTAAAACAGGTGCATTGTTATTTAGAAAAAAAAATAATAAAAGTTGATTTTAAAATTTGAATTTAAGACTTGTTTACATTATGAAAATCAAAATTTAATGTAATTTAATTTGTATTGAATCCTTATTCGTAATGAACACATTATTGAAGACTATTTTTGAAGAAATAACTTAATTATGGACTGTATGAAAACATGGTGATGAGGTCAATTTTATGATACATGATGTTATAATAATTTCATTGTGATTATTTGTGATAGAAGTATATTCAAAAAGTTAAAAAATATTATGTGATATTCTGAAGATTTGATTATGGTTGTGTGTTTTTGAAATAAGTTGGTGAGTAGTGATTCAAAAGATAATAATAAACAAATGAAAAGTGAGATAAACAATAATTGAATGATGAACATTGAACTATGATTTTTCCAAGAAAGGACTGTGTGAAACATTATGACAAAAAAAAGGATGGACATTGACTGAACTTTTACCTGTACTTGATATATCTGAAATATACAATACACTTATTTGTTTTTCTTTGTATTTTATATTTCTAGTGATAATTTGATATAATGTTGATGTTGAGTTTATTTTGGTAAATTTGTGAAATTATTCTTTTATCCAGAAGCTACATCATCATGGGTATAAGAAATCTATTCTACAACTTGTATTCGAAATTTTAAAAATGTAACATGTTTCCCAACTACTTTTTTACTAAACAAATATAAGTTCCCGAGTTCCTTGTCTAGTACATGAAAAAATACTTTTTTATGAAAATTTTTGTTGTGTTTTTGGATTGTCAGACGGAAGGATTTCCTTATTACAGAGATCCATAGTACCCATACTTAAATTGTAGACAGAAATATTATTTGGCTTGAGTATATCTACATTTTTTATTTTTAAAGTGGGCATTTGAATTTTCATGAATACTGCTCATCAAACACCACCAGTTGAACGGAGTCTAAGCTAACATTTTCCTATATAGTTTCAGGTTTGACAAATAATAAATTTCTCCCTATATGATGCAATGAAAAAAAATTACTAATGTAATACTTTGGGGTGACATTTAGAGCATAACTACCCTGCCCGAGTAAATCTCGGGCACGGTAGTTAAAAGTTTAAGCATATTATTTAAATAAAACTATGAGCTAAAGTAATTTATGACTAATTTAAAAATTATATTTATTTAAGATTTCATAAGGATTAAATTTTGTAACATGAGTTTTTGTTACATTTTATTGTGAGAATAAAAAATCTAGTGTATGTGACATATACTTTGTAGATAAAATTTTCGAGATTTCAATCTTAAGAAAATATGACTGTACAAATTACACTTTTCTTTTCAATAAATGCATTATTTGGTTGCAAAAGTGTGTTTTCAGGAGGTTGAAATAGAAGCAGTAGCTAGTATTTATTTGTATCGGGCCAAAACAAATTTTATGTTAAATAGTCATAAATAGACTGAAGTTTTCAGTACATCTTATTTTGTTGAAATGTAAATAACGTAGTTCTTTTTTTATCTACAATATGTTGATTTTTATGCATCTTGCAACACTTAATTTACGAGAAGCTTTAATTTTCTACTTTCATTTTTAAAAAGTACAACTAATGGTCACCCGTTATGGTATGAGTCATATTTCCATCATACATTTATTTATGGAGTCAATACTTGATCAATTTTAACATGTGAGAACTAGTTTATGTGGTTCAAAAATGTAAAAGAATATATACAGATTCAGAACTGAAACGTTATTGGACAAATACTCGTATCAAATGCAAGACAAATTTGCGTAGTCATTAGAAATGACTCAACAAGCAATTTCATTACGTCTCAAAACCAATGGAATGTCCTAAATGCATGTAAACTGGGTGTCATGAATTAAAGTCAGAGAAAGAAAGGCCTTTTTTAATTGCAAACAGCTTCTCCAAAGGTAAAAGATTGGGTAGGAGTTTAACATCGAATTGGAACTGGTGAGGAAAAATAGGTTTATTACGATATATCTCAAAACGTATGAAGTCATGCAGTAAGCCTAGCCAACGACGAAGCCAAATACTTATGGATCAAAACATGTGCTCTCTATTTGACGGGATCAGTTCGGTGTAGTATATCGTGAGTTTTTAAACCCTAATTAAACAGTCCCTGATGATCGCTAAGATCAACAATTAATGTGCTGAAGCAAAGCTTTAAAGAAGAAATGATTGGACTTTGAGCAGAATATTCAAAGAAAAACGACCTAAATATGAGCTGAGATAAGACAAAGTGAATTTTCAAAACAATAATTTTTGGTCACATGTTACATTGTCAGTCAAAAACTATTTGGAATCGTTCAAATGGGATGTCTAATACCATCCGCCGCATTCTTCAGATTTCTACTTGTTTCGATCATAGCCATCAACTCATCGTTCCTCTGAACACCAATTCCGTTATGAGAAGGAATGGATAATATATATATAACCTTGGATTACTTCTTAAGAACAGTCATTCGCTCAATTGGAATTTGTATGCTACCATAGATTGGGAAAAAAGGAGTTAGCTCGTGATGGAAAATATTTCGAGCAATCAATTTAGCCTGCTTTTATAGAATGGAAACCTAATTTTCACCTTAAACGTACTCCAAGCTTAATTGTATAACTTATAAATTAAGATGCCGCCCATCTGGTATAGTTGTTAGTTACGCTGACTGCTGTGTCGTTGGGCTTGGATTCGAACCTCGGAGAAGGCATTAATATTTGTAAATGTCACTTCATGGGGGTACTCTAAATAGTAATCGAGCTGTAAGTTCTCACGCAAGGTTTGTGGAAGAGGAAGATAGGTGGGAGATTTCTCACCACCCCAGGTTGTTCGCCTTCGAAGTTTGGATTGAATCAAGCCAAATCATAATGTCACTTGTATGGGCTCAAAGCTCGGCAAACGACTGGTGTATTTGTAGCCCTTGGCCGTTATGGATTTCGTGGGCCTTGATCTGATGTTATTATCTTTCAGGTGGCATAAGTAACAACAACATAGCATAAGATAAAAATATATTTCTCCTTTTTATGCATAAGTTTTGCCATTTCTTCTGGAAGGATCAAGAATGCACTTAAAAAAAAATATTTGACTTCGACAGTAATATTCACACTAATCATAAAATGTTTATATATTCTTTATATTAACAATGCTAGCAAGTCTAGCTTTAATGAACCATAATTGTATAGTTTAAGCTAATTAATATACATTTTCAAGGACTTACTTATCACAATGAACATGCAACATTTTTCTTTCTATCCGTATCCGGAAGAAATCTGGAGGTAAGAAAATCTAGACATTTGATAGTTAGGTTATGCTTTGCTAGAAGTAAATACATAAACAAAGGAGCAACGAGTTTAGTAGTTCATTCTCATTTCAACCCCCCGAATATATACAAATAAGAACAATTTATTCTGCCCAATGAATTACTGAATGTTCCTACATTACATGATACCTAAATGAAATAGCAAGATGCAAAAATGGCACCTTGAAAGAATTTCTTATCTTTTCTGAATTATTTTTGATGCATTAATCGCTTTGAAATCTCCCGGAAAAACACAGAGATCTGGTGCCTTCGAGGAACCATGTTTTACATGAATAATTCAAGGAGAAAAATAGAAATAAAATCAGAAATTTAAAGAAAAAACTGAATCATGAATCTTTGGGTAATGAGGTGAAAAAATGTTCCATTTCACTTTTCTCCATTTTTTTTTTCTGTGTGTTATATATAATGCAAAATCTTACCTATGCTTCAGTAGATATATTGTAGAGTTTTAATGATGTTTTGAATTAAACTGAAGGACTCCTGGGATTTCATATATGTGAAAATGAGTTCAAAAATGAACTTTCTATGGTAAATAATGGAAAACTCACTTAAAGAAGAGATATTTCCTTTTCGAAATATGGTAAGTAAATTTATAAAGAGGGTGTTGTTAATAAGATTAGAATTTCATTTAACGTTACAGGTCAAATTATTTTTTTAAACATGTAACAGTATTTATTAAAATTTATTTTGTAATTAGAAAACTTGAAATACAATATCAGTTTGATATATTTTTCACAAATGTATTATAGAATGTTTCAAAACATTTAAAACTAACTTAGAATATTTTTTTAGAAAATTCAATCCTATTCCAGAAAGCTTAAATTACTTTAAAACAATTCAAACTTGCACGTAACTGCACAATTGCATGCTCTTGTACTTACAATATTCAAAGTAATACTTACTAAATTTGCAGACGATGACTATACGTTGATATTTTTTTCGTTTTCATCTAAATAATTAGGGATTTGATTTTGAAGTTTGAACTGCTTTAAAATGTATATATTAATATATATTATATGCAGTAAAAAATATCAGCTTCAGTAAAGATTTTCTTGAAGCATTATAAAAAGTTGTAGTAAAAATACATATCCATTTATGCATGGCTAAAAGCAAATGTAATTGGGAAAATTTTGAATCAATCTGAATTTTTATCACTAAGTTTTATGTAGAAATTAGTTGTATATTTTAAAAGAAGCATTTACACGGAAAATATCAATTCAATTTTCAGTTTTTTCCAATTCATAAAAATTGATTTCTTTCACGTAAGAGGCACTACAGGAAGGCAACTGGTTTGTCGGAATTTGTTTGTAATTTTGAACTTTCAGTAGAAAACAAGATACATAATTTTTTTCTAATTTTCTTACTTTTCGAAATCATAACACATAGAACATTTGAGCTATTCTTAGATTTAACGTGAAACACAAGTCACAAAATAGTCCTGCCTACAAATTTGCTTCATAAACTTCCGTTGGTTTCCACACAATTCATAACATTAAGGAATAACACCAACTCATCTAGCAAAAAGAAAAAAAGCATCAGTGACAATGTATAGCCTAAACCATATGAACTTTGTTGACAAAATTTTAAAGAAAACACATTTTGCAATCATTATTGATTATGCAATTATAAATACTAATCCACAGTACACTTTAATCATATTTATGGAGAAAAAAAATTCTTATACACACAATAAAAAAATGGATCATGCATTTTACTAAATTAAAAATGACATTTTCGTAATGGTACAACAATGTTTGAAAAAAATAAATAATAATCAATGGAACATGAAAATCCGGGTTAGTTTTGATTGACGAGTACACTCGTCATCGAGCAGTTTGAGGATTGTGTGTCATGACGAGAAAACTCACCATGCATAAAAAGTAGTATCTATAGGCTATTTAAACTGTAATTTTTGAGAAAAATATATTCTGGCATTTCAAGATTCTTAGAATATTTTGATGCCAGCCAGATAAAACATAAGTATGATAAAGATTATGTTGATGCAAAATTTAAAATTGGGAATTTAGTCCTATATCAAAATTTCTCATACATTTATTCAAGTAAACTTCAAAGTCCTTATAGTGATCTTTTTAAAATTATCAAAAAACTCTCAGATGTTACTTATGAAATAGATAAACCAAATCAATATACAGGAAAATTAACTGATATTGTTGATTCTACAAGATTAAAACCTTTTCATTCAAAATCCAATTTCCAATTATGCTTAATTCTGATTTATATTTGTTGTAGAGTGTTTTCTGAAACAT
>BMAV01005022.1:173928-198502 GCA_019973955.1 Trichonephila inaurata madagascariensis
ATGCTAAATTCTGATTTATATTTGTTATAGAGTGTTTTCTGAAACATTTGAGGGGGCGGGGGAAGAAGTGCATTGTAATTTTAAAAGAAGTGCATTGTTATTTAGAAAAAAAATAATAAAAGTTGATTTTAAAATTTGAATTTAAGACTTGCTTACATTATGAAAATTAAAATTTAATGTAATTGAATTTGTATTATATCTTTATTCATAATAAAAATATTATTGAAGACTATTTTTGAAGAAATAACTTAATTATCGACTGTATGAATACATGGTGATGAGGTCAATTTTATGATACATGATGTTATAATAATTTCATTGTGATTATTTGTGATAGAAGTATATTCAGAGAGTTAAAAATATTATGTGATATTCTGAAGATTTGATTACGATTGTGTGTTTTTGAAATAAGTTGGTGAGTAGTGATTCAAATGATAATAATAAACAAAAGAACTGAGAGATAAATAATAATTGAATGATGAACATTGAACTATGATTTTTCCAAGAATTGACAAAAAAAAAAGGATGGACATTGATTGAACTTTTACCTGTACTTGATATATCTGAAATACACTATTTTTCTAGTTATATTTTGATATAAGCTCGGCCTAGTTTTTGTTTTTATATTTCTGTGGTATATATATATATATATATATATATATATATATATGTATGTAATCTTTTCTTTTTTGTTAGCTCCTAAATTCATTTTGTTGTTGTTTACTCTATATCTATTATTTTTATGTATTTACATAACCATCATTCCTAAATTCATTTTGCTGTTACTTATTTTATATCTATTCTTTTTATGTATTTAATCCTCCATTATTCATTTTGTTGTTATTTACTCTATATCTATTCTTTCTATGTATTTTTTTTACTCCTTATTCCAACATTCAATACCATTTTGAAGTATTTGTAACTTTTCGACATTTATCACTTTTACTTGATCTTACGTTATATTGTTTAACACTGCTATATTTTTGGATGTCTAATGTAAATTATCTTTATCTTATGTTGTTTTTTCTTAACCTCATTATTAGTATAGTCATAGTGAAAGAGTATTAGATGTGTGATATTTTCCAGAAAACAATTTTATGTAACACAATGCTGTATACCAAATTTTTGATATTTTGTTACTCAATATTGCTATTTTTTTACATGTCAGGATTCACCAGCTTACTCTTTTACAAAATTATTATATCTTATAGATTTTTATTTCATTTGGGGAATTTGATATCATTAAAATATTATTATTTTTATCCTCTGGGGACTTGCCAGTCAGGATTGGCCAACCTGGCTGTGCCAGGCTTCAGTGGAGGGGTGGTGGTGAATTGTCAGGTTTGAAAAGTTTAGCTTCAAAATTAAGTAAGTAATAAATAAAAATAGAGCGAACTCTTTACCATCGCGTAATGATTTGTGAGTAAATAAGCCTATTTAAAGGTGGAGCAAGCTCTGAAGTCGAGAACGCATACTCGAAAAGGCTTAGTTGGTGACTCCTCACCGAATTTTTGTCTATTGTTCTACTCGGTTCCGTGCAAAAGGGCCACCATGTTGGATTTTATGATTGAAGCAAAATAAAGACGTTAGTATAGAGATGATGCCCTCCTCATTTTACCAGCAGGCCTAGTGCCTGACATATAAATATAATTGTATTTCTGTAAAATAATACTTTCCTCATTGACTGAATTGATTGTTTATTGTCTTTCATTGTGTTGCTAAAATGCGTTTAAGTTAAGTTTATACACAAAAGAAGTGACTCAAATTTCAGTTTAAGACTTTTATTTCAATACCCTACCCAAAAATATTTTCTTTCAGAATTTAAATGAAAATTTTTGCTGTTAAAGTGAAATAAGTAAAATAACAAAAATGTAGAACCGTAAGTACAAGTATTTCTTTCTATTTCAGAAATCGACATTTTCAATGGAATAATATCAGGATATATGAATCCAAAAACGAATTTTACTTTTGAAATCGCAAGTCAGCTCTAGTGAAAGGAAGTATTTTAGTCAAGTGCATTAAATAAAATTTATATGGTAAACTTTGTCAAAACCATTCCATTCTCTCAATGATAAATTCATCTTAATCAAGAAAACTATAACTTAAATGTCAAAAACACATATTGCAATCTTTTTTTTAAAAAAACCAAAGGACAATAATGCATACATAGCATGATTGAATGATTTAAATATTTGATTTTTCAAAGCTCTTTTAGTATGGTTGTCAATTACAATAGTTTACTTTATTGGTATGATTTTATTTTTACTTTAAATGATATATTTACAAGGAAATAAATATATGCTTAAAGTAGTACAATATTGATCTCTAAAGAAGTGTGTTAGTAAGAAATGTAAACATTTCCTTAACCCAGTGTTTCTCAAACTGTGGGGCGCGCCCCCTTAGGGGGCGTGATAACCATACAAGGAGGGTGCGAGTATATTGAAAAGTCGAAAACAAAAGATTATTTTTAAAGAAATTAATAATTTACTAAAAGGAAGCAAAACAAAATACATTCTGACATCATAAAATACAGATTTACACTGATATAATACACTTATAAATGTATTAGTACTGCACAATATGTTTCATAATTAATTTAACAGTGTTAAGTTAAGAACAAATTTTTAATAATTACCAGTGACCCTATGGAAATATCATAAAATTATATGCAAAATTTAATTCTTATCTTGATAATTTGTACGGTTTACAATTAAAGTCGTATTTTAGCTTTACTTCAAAGTATATATTATTGTTGAATTCAATACATGACTGTACGGAGGGGGGCGCGATGAAAATTATGATTGAAAATTGAGTCGCAAGTATAGAAAGTTTGAGAAGCACTGTTTTAACCAGTTTATATTTGTAAGTATAACAGAAATGATTCCTATTTAAATAAACATTCATAACTAAAATTTAGATCATATATAAAGCAGCTTATAAGATAGTGTTGAAAAATTTGGTAATTTATAACACAATACATAAAAACCATATTTACCTCTTACGTGTAAATAAAAATAATGCAACTATAATTACTATAGCATTATTACTATATCATTTACATTAATATAGCAGTCATTGCCTTGAAACAATTGTCTTTTTTTCAAGTAATAAAAAAAAATTGTTTTTGTACTCAATTATTAAGACTAATTTCCCTTTTTCATTTTATTTACAATAAAAGGTGAGACCTACATATTTAAATTCTCCAATGTAATAAATGGAGCCGATAGTTATTGTACAGATTATATATGTATACCATTTATTCTTTACTAAACAGATTTATTCGGGGAAGAATAACACAGAATATTTTTTAAAACAAATTTTTGTATTAATTTCTATATTTCCAACTTTGTATTCTACTTCAATTGAGGCAAAATAAAATTTATATTGCAGCTAATACACATATTTATGTTAAGATGGTAAGTTTAGAATCAATTAAATGCGTGATTTTTATTTATTTATAATTCTTAGCGGCACATACGATTATATGCCAAAAAAATAAACTCATCTGAAATGGATGCGTAAACATATTTTTCGGAGTTTGGCAATGAAATATAGTATATTATGTTGTGATGTATAGGTGAAAACAATTGAAAAAATATTTAAAGAATATTTAAAAAGACATCTAAAACCAGGGAAGAGAATTTCCCTCTTTTTTTCTGTAATTCAGTTCTCCTTATGTATTAGTTAAACAGCATTAATGGATAGGTAACTAAAATTTTGATTTTGAACAATGAATGTGTTGTATAATTTAAATACTTTGATGATTAAAAAATAAAATGCAAGAACTTTTCAATGAAATCAACTCCCCCAAAATATAATGCATTATATAACTTAACTCAGTGGCGCAACAGCCCATGAGGGCCAGGCCTACTGTGCGACTTGGGCCTAGAGGTGCATGAGGAGATATTCCGGTCAGGTGGTCAGTCTGAAATGTAATGGAATAGATACATATATATATAAATTAAATGGACTGTACACCATTTTCACCATAAGTAATATTAATGCTTTTTGAAAACATTATCTAGATAATTATCATTATCATTACTTAACAACAAAATCACATTTTTTGACATTTCACAGTACAAAAGTAATATATGCTTTCCTTTTGCTGTATTTTTCCGCATAAAATACAAACATATGCTTAAAAGTATTTTTACTCAACATTTTTTTAAGTTAGAATTTATAAATATACATTTCAGACTGTTGACTAGCTTTATTTGAAAATTCTGAAAAACAGCTGAGAAAAAGCTGATACACGTATATTTAAATTTACATTTATGTTTCTAGTATTTCCATTATTCATCACCTATTTTCAAGAACGCATATATTCACATTGAAGCAATCTGAAAATAAATTGATATTTTTTTCGTTACAAAGAAAATGTCTAAAGATTCCACTTTATGTAAATGTACCATATTCTGAAATGCGTGACACTAAATAATATTTTCGCATGCATGAGATCATACGTGCACAATATCTATTCGTGCATCAAGTCCTCTGAGGCAATTTCTAGAAAATTCAAACGTTTTCTCTGAGTCAAATCTACGAAGATATTTTAGAAAAGCCAGAAAAAGACATGAATAGATATCTGCATTTGGGATGCATTTCACTTTGATTAGGGCTCTATTTTTAGGATTGTTTTTTGTCTGAGAACGGAAAACGATATCATTTATGTGAGTATAGTTTTCTATTTTCCGAAGAAAGCTTTTCGTAAAATGTTTCTAGGGAGATATACAGCAGTAATCTCTTTGAGGATTCAAGTTTGAAAATAAACATTTCTGCATTGAACACTTTTTTTAAAATTTATTTGAATGTATTTATGGGAAGTGAACCGAACGTTTCATGAAGGTGTGTTTTTGGACTATGTTTCTCTTGGGGAGTGAATTTATGTTGAAATAGTAAAAGTAATTTTGAACAAAGAAATTTTCTGCCTTTATTACAGACTATGAAATATTTAAATAGCTATATTCAAGATTTTCAAAATTAGAATGGAAACAGAAAACATTGTTCTCATAATGCTTTGAATGTATGATTTTTTTTTTTTTTAAATTTACGTATACCATTTCAGTTTTATGTATCTGTGTGTAACAAAAGTATATACATTTTTTACACATACACATATATTTCTTAATAAAATATTTTTAAAATAAAATACAACAAAATATTTTTATATAAAATATTCTGAAAGTACTATATGTATATATATTTGATAAAGTGTTCTAAAAATATGATAAAAATATTCTTAATGAAGTATTCTGAAAAAAAAATTAAACTCAGCTTTCATAGGATAGTTTGGCATTTATATATTAGTAGATTATATATATATATATATATATATATTCCTCAATTAACTTTTACTTCATTTATTGTATTTATTTACAATCAACAAAACTATATATATATATTAAGAAGAAAAGTGACTCCCTCACTGACTAATTACGATATCTTCGGAACCATTAAACCTACAGACTTGAAATTTAGTAGGCAGGTTCCTTTTGTGGAGTGGACATCAGTTAAGAACGGCTTTTGCAAAGATCGAACCCCAAATGGTGTTACGGGGAATTAAGGGGCGGTATAGATAATTATTTCCATTATTAATCTATTAGATGTACAGTCTTGAAATTAGGTAAGCTGTTTTCTTTCATAGAGTAGAGATTCTGTACAAAATGATTTTTACGAAAATCGACCTCCAAGGGGCGTTATGTATAATTATTTCCATTTTTAAACTATTTGGCTTAGAGTTTTGAAATTTGGTAAGCGGATTTCATTCGTAGAGTAGAGATCCGCTACAAAATGGGTTTTGTGAAAATCAATGCCCAAGTGTCGTTGTGGAGAATTAAGGGGCGTTATAGATAATTATCTCCTTTTTTAAACTATTAGACGTAAAATTTTGAAATTGAGTAAGTAGATTCTATTCATTGAGTTGAGAACTGCTATAAAATGTGTTTTGGAAAATCGCTTCCTAAGTGGCGTTACTGGAGCTTAAGGGGTGTTATAGATGATTATTTCTATTTTTAAACTATTAGGCGTACAGTCATGAAATTAGGTAAGCTGTTTTTTTCATAGAGTAGAGATCCGCTACGAAATAGGTTTGGGAAAAATTGACCCCCAAGGGGCAGTGAGGGGGATTAAGGGTCGTAATAGATAAATATTTCCGTCTTTCAACTATTAGACCCACCTACTTTAAAATTAGAAGGTATGTTCCTTTCATGGAATAGAGTCCTCTAACAAAGAAATTTGCCAAAACCGACCCCCAAAGGAATGGGGTTACTAGGGGTTAAGGAAAGTTATAGAAAAATTCCTGTTTTTGAATTTAACCCATTTACTTGAAATTTGTTGAGCACGTTTCTTTAGTTGAATAAAGTTCCAGTAAGAATTTTTTGATTTTACGGAAAGCGCGGGGGGAGCTATTGGGGCGTATTGATAGACAAAATTCCCGTTTTCGAACTACTTGGACTATAATAATAAAATTTGGTTTGCATGTTTATTTTCTTGAATTGGAATCCTTTAAGAATGCTCTCAACTCAATAGCTCAAGAATGCTATTTATGATAAAAATTCAGTTTTTGCTCTATTAGATTTAGACATGAAATTTAGCACGCATGTTTATTTTATGGAGTAGAGATATACCGAAAGTTGTGTGTGTGCTTTGGCGGAAGTCTACTTGATGATTGGGTTAAGTGAACACAAAAAATATTTCTACTTCTATTTTAGATATTAATAGAAATTAGAAATTATAATTTATGTCATTTTTATATCAAGAGGTAAGAGTTACAGCTAGAAATATATTTTTCAATACAATCGAATTCTTAATGCTAGATATTAATAATTTATATATATGTAAACAGTATATATTTATACAACATCGTGAAATACCCATTGAAGCGGGTGGGTAACGGCTAGTAATTATATATGTTGAATATAGAGCTGTTTTGAAAATATAGTTCACATTCTTTGTGTTAACTCCTCTTTATTTTTAGTAAATTTTTTCTTAAGATGAAATGAGTAGAAATTTAATAAAGCTTCAATTTTGAAATTTATTTTGTAATGAAAAACTTAATAAAAATTTTACTAATACACATTCTACTGACGATGAAGTCAAGAATGAAACCGCGATATATATATATATATAATCACTTTGGAATTGCAGCTTGACAGACTTGTAAGAAAGTAAGTGGTGTAAATATTTTAAGTAATAAGAATGTTTTCTTTTCTTTTTCTTTTTCAGTAGAAATAATTTGGTTTTGAAAATTTGGAGCTTTTTTTAAGTTTTTTGAACCGAAACACACAGTCAGGCATTTTAGTTAAGAAATATTGTTCACAAAAAGAAATTTGGTACTAAAAATTCAACTTTTGACCAAATTTGACCTACTTCCTTTTTTTTTTATTTTCCTAATGCAGTAATGTAGTAATTATTTAGTTTTACAATTTTTTTCTTTATGCACTTTAGCATTTTCTTCCTATGATCTAAAATACGGAGATAATTCACTTAATAATTGAAAAATGTAAAGTATTTTCTTTCTTTCTCTTTTTTTTTTGTCTTATGTTATGGATGAAACCAAGTCTTACACTAAATAACATATGCAAATAAGTTATATGAATGGTTTAGCAATAATTTTTCCAAAATTATATTCTAAGGTAACAGTATAATAAAACGATTATTTTCAGACTATACTCGGTTTTAAAATTAAATGAAATATGATGTATTCGAATTTGCTACATGCTAAACTGCTTTTAAATCATTTATTTATTTTATTATAATAAGGTTTTTATAAAAATTTAATGAGCCCTTTTTAAGTAAAAAGTATAATTAACTGGTCATTTAAATTAAGGAACATTATTTTGAAATTTATGTATATGTTTTAGGTTGTTGTCTCTTTCCTTTTTTTTCTCAAAACAATTTAAATACGTGTAAGCTATTTTTTGATATTTTATTATGGACCATAAAATTATAATGTTTTTATGGTAAGGGTGTACTTTTCCCATTAAGTAGCCAAACCTTCCCTTAAAAAAATTAAATAAACTAATATATTTTCACACAATTAAGTTGTTCATTATTTATCTATTTTTTTAAAAAATAAAATATGAGAATTCAAATTTTGAATGTTGAAATGGGTACATTGTATGCTAAATAATTGGACTTGAAACATGCTTTAAAATTTGTTTTAAAACTCGTAAATATTTTAGGTTAAAAGAGAATGGTCAAATAAAAATTTTAAATTTCTGGAAACTAAACAAAACTACTCCCCAGTTCACTGAGCTAAAACATCCTTATATTATTCCAGTGTTTTTTAGAAAATATGTTTTCAAAATTAAAAAAAAAAATAGTGGAATAATTTGTTGAAGAGTGATATAACTTTCTGTTCTGATATTAAAGAATTTTCACAAAATATAGAAAAGTGAAATTTATTCAAAATACAGAAATCTATTGAGTAGAGTGTATTTTTATGTAATGTGTATTTGAATCCAGAAATTTCATTTAAAGTATCGAGAATTTATTAGAAGGTACGATCTTCATGTTAAACTTCTAGACTTACAAACTTGCTTTAAGAAAGCAGTTATGTACGCTCATAGAACATATTTACTTAGGAATATGCCAAGTGGACTTTTATACAGTTCCAAAAACGTTTTTCTTTCTCCATTTTTATTACTTAGAATTAAATGTCACTCCATTTCGCGATGTATAGGAAATAGATAAAAAATCAAAATATGAACACTATACATTATAAATTACTTTTTTTCTAAAAAGTTAGGAAATGCATATTTTTATAGCAATTATTTCAAATCAAAACCATAAAATAAAAGGAGAAATAATTAAAATATTTAATAATTAATACTTTGTACTAACATATTAGTATTTTTATTGAATAATGGTTATTTATATTAATTAATTGGGAACTTAAGATCAATTAGTATTTTAAGAAATTAATATTTTTAATCAAGCAATTAATATATTTTTAATTAACCAATTAATATTTTTAATTAATCAATTGATATTTTTAATTACTTAATTTTTATTTTTAATTCATTCATTCATATTTTTTTTGAAATTGAAAAATTTTATTAATAGTGTCTTCTTTTATTTCGAAGTTGAAATTTATGTATTTCTCAGGAATTTTGAGGAAAAAATATAATAAATAGTTGTCTGATACATAAAATATACTCTAATATTATTTATTTCCTTTTAGAATGTTTTTAATAGTATATTTATCCTTAAGAAAAGTCAAGTATTAATTATTGTAAATTCAGTTACTTATATTCGCGTTTCCGTGCAAGCGAAGAATTTGAATTAAATAAAATATGTTAAAACATATAATACAAAAATTTCTTGTAGTTAAACAAATTCACCTTTAATGTTTTGTATGTTCTTTTGGGTTAACTACTGGTTTGATAACTTAATGCTCTATTTTCATTCCATTTCAAATGACTTTAATGGTATGGATTATAGAAATTTAATTATTAAGATTATGTTCTTTTATATCCCTCATTAATTAAATTTCTCGACTTGAATGCATCATTTAAAGGCCAAATAATCTCCCAGTTTATCGAATATATTTTCTATTTACAAAAAATGAACAATGATCAATAAGAACGTGAGAATTTATTTTCTTTTATTTTGTTAGATACTGCGACAAGAGTTTGTATTCACATATATTTTCTTGGTTTCTATTTCCCTTCTTTCCTATGCCATGAAAAGGAGTAAGCATCGTAAATCTCTTTTCAAAAATGATCCGAGGAAAGATTAACAATAAATTCTATTAAACCCATTCAACATTCTATGAATCGATAGCAACACCCTTCTAAGATGAATTTATATCTGTGTAATATATTAAATGATTATTTGAATGATATTATCTCATGAAGAATATTGCAAAATAATTAATCCATGAAATAATAACTGCAATATTTTCAGGAGTAAAATCTATAACACTATCATCGACAAGAAATATTTTTCATGTATTTATTTTCCCCAGGTAAAAATAATCTTACTTCCCAAAGAACACTTAAAATACAAGGGCAAAGATCATTTTAATTATAATTTAGGCTATCACACATTTGGATCTAAATAAAAGACTATTTTTTAATGTTGCACCATAAAGCGAGGAGCTACTGTCGACGGAGTTCGTAATTTTGAACCATTGTCAACTGGTTAACACGACACTTTACCTGCAAACTCCTCTCCGAGCTTCAATATCACACTCATTTGAAAGACTATGACCCTCAACAGAGGGCTGCGGTAGCCCAGTGGTTAAGGTATCGGATCATGGCAGGCATGTCATGAGTTCGAGCCCTGTACCGCCAAAGACCATCCGTGTAGGACCATCCGCACGTTAAATCTGTCGAGAGCTGAAATGTCCTTCCTTTGGTGTGGTAGTTAGGAGAGGGGGTGCCAGCTCAGGTGTCGTCCACGTCACTTGACCATGGTTCAAATTTACTTGGTCCGTCGCCAAAAGCCCTAGTGTAGCTGAGCAGTGCGACGTTAATATTCACTCACTCACTTGACCCTCAAAAGAATTAAATGTATGCATCAACCCCTATACACAGCGGGTTCTAACTACATGAGTTAAATTAATTACGGCAAGCTGAACTTTGTAGGAAAACTATATGTTGCAAATGTATTTATTTGAATTTGCACATGTCTCTTACGAACATCATAAAATGGTGCTTTATATAGTATAACTAACAGAGATTCATAAATACTGAATCATGGTACATAAGCCAATCGTTTTCTGTTTTTTATAGCATCATACGATATAATTTTTTTTTAACCATTCTACTTAAGTATTCAGTCTTGAAAACTTGGGGACATATTAAATAATAAAGAAAAACGAGGAATATTTACAAATTAAGAGGAAAACTTCCAATTTTCTCAAGTGCTTGATATCAGTGTAAAAATAATATGGGATTAACTATAACTACTACTGTTATTCTAGAATTGCAAAACGTTTCGATATTACGCTTCATAAAAAATTGCTCTAAATTTCCTCACAATAAAAATGCTTGCTTATTTTTATGACAAAGAATTTTTATCAAGGTATATTTTTTAAAAACTATAATGGAAAGTTATAGAGCCCTTTTGACAACATATGTAGTTCTTTTGTGTATGTTTTAAAACCTTTTTTTTACAATTAAAATTCAACTATTACCAGACAATTCATTTCGTTTTGGAATGTAAAAATGTTTGATACATTTACTTAACATGAAAGGTTGAACAGTATGCCCTTAATGCAAATACTTATTCAATGATTTTTCACTAAACACACGATTAGATTCTGCTGTAAAACATATATTTCTTATGAAAATTTCTTTTAAGAAAAGATAACTTTCTTTGCAGCTAAAGATTGCTTACAAACACGTATGTACCTAGTTTCCGAACAAGTTCCGTTTTAGGAGATATATCTTTTTTAACCAAGCTGTTAAACGTATTTTCCAAAAATATCAAAAAATAATCAGGGCGCTAACACAAAGAAAGTAATTAGTTAACGTTGTGAATAAATTTCTGAAGGATTTTTTTTTCAAGTTCTTAGACATGTTGGCATAGCGTAAAAATCAAAAACAAAAAGAAGTGTAAGTCAAAATGAAATTTCACTCTTTCTAACGTTTCCTTACAACAAACTTTCGCAAACAAAATTTTTTTTTCATTATTTATTATTATTATTATTATGTATTTATTTATTTATTTTTTTTAGTTTTACTTTACCCAATCAGTATAGAAGAGTTATTTCACTCCTTACAGAATGCATCAATGA
The DNA here is from genome assembly GCA_019973955.1 of Trichonephila inaurata madagascariensis. Classification (NCBI taxonomy): domain Eukaryota; kingdom Metazoa; phylum Arthropoda; class Arachnida; order Araneae; family Nephilidae; genus Trichonephila; species Trichonephila inaurata. Next base: position 185,678 of record BMAV01005022.1, read on the forward strand.
AGAAAAAGCAGATTTTTTTCCGACATTTTATTAATATTTTCGAAACTTTACGCCTTTTCTTTCCTTCCTTCTTAATTTTTTATGTTATCAGCATTGTCAAAATAGAAGCAAAATATGTGTTTTTTCATTATTATTTTCACCAATATTTTTTACAAGTCTGTTTTAGTTTTCTTTTAGCTTATCACTTGTTTTGTATGTAGTATTCTTTCTTGGTATAATTGATGTTTAAAATTCATGATAATAAGATATGAACTTTGTTACGCTACGAAATAGTTCATTAGGGTTTGAATTTGAGCACAATAAAAATAATTTGAAACATAATAAATTTGATTTTCTTCATATTTTAATCATTCTGCTGCTTTAAATAATGTGAGTATGTTTCGTAAATAATTTTTCCAATTCGTAATTTTTAATAATTTTGTTAGTTTTGAATGAAAACCGATTTGAATATGAAATTTGAGAATTTCCGAATGAGTTAAATATTTATGAATGTTCAGTTATATTTAACACAGCGTAAATTAGAAAGTAAATAATGCAAACACTTAATTATTATTTTTGATAGATATAGTTATTAGCAGTAATTCCTTTATTTAAGCATGTTTTTATTAAATATTGCTATAATGATATTGAAATGCATTTTTATTTCTATGTTTAAACAATACTCACAACACATTAATAATATGCTTAGTGATAAAAATATTAAAATGGAGCTAATTTAATTGAAATATTTCCAATTTTAAGATGTAATTAATTGTTTATTCTAGCACAATTAAAGCTTTGCATATTTTAATGCAAAAATTTTTTACTCCGAGGTTGCCTGTGTTTTTTCTTTAAGTGTACAGGGTGTATCTAAACTCTTAGGCGAAAACTGAAGTGGTGATAGTACACATCAAAACAAACAATATTAAATCGGAAACTTAGGGTCCCAAACGCCTTCCGAAGGAGATGGGGCCATTAAAGTTTAGAGTCCGAAATTTCAAATTATTATTAAAAAAAACGGAAAAATGGGTCGATTCATAAGCGGTTTTCTCTAAAGTTATTCTTTTCATCAGTATTTTCTTGAAAAATAAATTTAACGATAAAGTTTAAAAAAATGTTGATAGAGGGTGCTTTAGACATTGGAGTAACGGACAACTATTATTTATCGTTATTTTTTGTATCACATTAAATGCTTTCAAAAGCTTAGACTTAAACCAAAATTTTGAGCTCAAAATATGAATCGTTGGGGGTGGTTAAATAGCGCAAACCCGATTTGCATGCAAAGTGTAGTACACAAGGATTTAACTGTGTGGTGACAACTGTATGTAAGGATGTAAAGTGCTATAAATGCTGTAGTTGTGTGCATTCATCGTGTTTTCGTTTTTGAGGGCTGTAGCGATGACCAGCTACATTAATCAAGAAATGGCTGATATCCATTTCATTTACGGCGTTGGGGATGGAAATGCCCTGGTGTCCCGGCGATTGTACGGGGAACGATTTCCTTCGAGAATCTTGCCGAACCGAAAAACTTTAGAACGCTTGCATCAGCGTCTCAGAGAAACCGGTTCCTTTTTCAGTGAGATACACGACATAGGGCATACCAGGAGTGTGAGGACACCGGAACTTGAAAAGCATGCGTTGCGTGAATTCGAGGAGGACTCGGAGATGAGCACGCAGACTGTATCAGCCGCCGCAAATGTGAGTCACATGACGGTTTGTCGAGTGTTGGGAGCCAAAGGTCTTCGACCATTTCATGGGCAGTGTGTGTACGCCTTGAAAGCAACCGACCATTAGCCACGTGTCAATTTTTCACGATGGTCCCTACAACGATTGGCTGTGCAACCAGACATCGCCGCGCACTTGCTATTCGCCCTATGAATGCAGTTTCAGTCGGGAAGGCATTTTCAATGCACACAACTGGACATACACTAACCCACACGCTATCCGTCTTCATTCATATCAACGGCGTTTCGGCGTCAATGTGTGGGTAGAAATTATCCACGATTATTTGATCGGGCCATATCTTCTGCCAAGACGCTTGGACGGTGAACCGTATCTGGTATTCCTACAAGAGGTGCTTCCAGTTCTACTGCAAAGTGTTCCGGGCAACATAAAGAGTCGTATGGGGTTCCAACATGACGGAGCACTTGCACATTTCAGCTCAGTTGTGTGAAGTGCATTTGATACAGCATATCCAGGGTGATGGATTGGGCAGGGTGGTCCGATAAATTGGCCGGCACCTCACCTGCCTAGACTTCTTCCTCTGGGCCATATGAAGTGTCTTGGTTAAGCAAGCCCCGTCGACTCCGATGAGGCACTAGTTGCGAGGATTGCCGTCGTAGCAGGCGATATCAGGGAAATGCTCGGGGGAATTGCTAATGTTCGACAGTCCTTCCACCGGTGCGCATCCTTGCTGATGGGCGCTCTTTCGAGCATTTTTTATGATTCCGCAAGAAAACCATGCGTGTACCATTTTCTATGTGTCATCATTCATTCAACCTTCATTCATGTGCACTACGTGTGTACATCAAATTATTTCTTTTTATTTGAGCGGAGAAATTGCGCATGTCTATTAGGAATAAATTATCCCTCACTTGTTTATTTTACGTGTAGGAGGTAGTAGTTGCTGCCTGATCTACGACACCAAGATCGGGAATAACTCAACTCTATCAGGGGGAAGGTAGTTTCAAATTTCACCTCCTAAATACAGTTCCGTTTGCGCTACTTAACCACCCCCAACAATTCAGATTTTGAGCTTAAAATTTAAGTTTAAGTCTAAGCTTTTAAAAGCACTTAATGTGATACAAAAAATAACGGTAAAATATAGTTGTTCGTTACTCCAAAGTCTAAAGCGCCCTCTGACGACATTTTTTTTAAACTTTATCCTTAAATTTATTTTTCAAGAAAATACTGACAAAAAGAATAATTTTAACGAAAGTCTCTAACGAATCGACTCATTTTTCCGTTTTTTATAATCATTTGAAATTTCGGGTTCTAAACCTTAATGATGCCTATCACCTTCAGAAGACGTTTGGGACCCTAAGTTTGCTATTTAATATTGTTTGTCTTTATGCGTATTATCACCTCTAAAAGTTTTGCCCATGAGATTAGATACACTCTATATATTATAAATGATTGCGCTGAATGCTTTACTTCACCATAACAACAATTTTTTTGAAAACAATAAAAATGCACAATACATATTTTCTGGCAAAATTCCATTCAATCTATAACCACAAATATGTATTACAAAAATATATTTCAAATTTATTGAATTAATGTCACTTTCACTTGGAACATATTTTTAATATTTCATCAAATGAAACTGAATTACAAATTTAGATGCAGATTTCAGAAGATGGTTTAATTAAGTGTAAGAATTTATATGTCTGGTGCTTTCAGTCTTCTTTATTACAAATAGCCAAGTATTGTTCTATATGAAATTTTAAATAAATGTAAAAGGTCATAACTAATCCAAAAATTTCTCTCTTTTAAAAAAAAGAAGTTATTTTTAATTATTTATTTAAATTATTTCTATTAGTTGTAGGAGAAAGGGATACAAGCAAACTCGTTTAGAGAAATAAGTGCACACTCTTTAAGCCACTAAAGAGCACGTAATAGAGAGGAGTTGCGTACTCAAATATTCTGGCACAATAACTACGCATGAAACGAAACGTCAACTGTTTCCATGCAGCAAAAATAATATGTCTCATAGAATCGTGATTAATATCAAATATGAATTACTTATGAGAAAATACGTAAATATTGTGATGATCTAATTAATTAGTGAGAATAATGATGTATAAAGCCATGTATATGCATATTGTCTATCAAAACAAATAGCTCTTTCGAAAATTTTAACGATGGATTTATAAATAAAAAGAATGTTCTTTTTTATACTGAATTAAACAAAATCCCGTTTAACAGAAAGTGATTTAGTAGCTTTAAGATATCAATTAATTCTGAAATACAAAAAAAAGTGTTGGGATTTTTGAAAGATCGTGTACTCTTCGAGATTCAAATGCCAGTTCGTAGACTTTAAATGAATATAATGGGAATTTTTTTTAATAATTCTTTAAGAGGCTACAGTAAAAAATATAGATTTTAAGAAATGAGTTTTAAAAATGTTTGACTATCAAAATAAACTATCGGAAATAGTAATAAGTTGAAACGAAATATGGCATGTTTCAAAGACTGTTCGCTTCAATTTGCCAATGACGCTTTTTCTCCGTTTTATGTATGAAACGAGAGCATAATGATATCTGATGAGTTAGACACGCACGTATCTGAAGGTATTGTGAACATCTAGGATGAAATAGGAATGAAGACATGCAGTTACCATGGAAACCGATAACCATTTTAAACCTTTTCTCAGTTCAGGTTTTTTTTTTCCTTTTACTTTTCTAGCAGTACATTTTTCAGTCTTCATCACTAAATGTTATTTTTCCATTTGTGTATAATGCGAATTCGACGTTTGATAAGGTTATACTGTGAACGAGCATATAATAACAATTTTATTTTGTGTCTGTAGTGTTGTGTCGGTATTAGTTCAAGACCGGACATTGGATATTGGGTTCATTTTATATAATTAAACACAAAACAAGGTAATATAAAAAAGAAACAAGGTAATACAAAAAAAAGAAACAAGATAATACAAAATAAACTGTCAAATAAGAAAAAAAAAAGATTTTTTACTCCTAGGTATTAATTTTATCTTTTTCACCAATTTTGTTTTCTTAAAGATACCTGAAATCTAATATTTATAAATCATTCAACTCAATGGATATCATATTTGTGAATGAACAAATACATTTTTATTGAATTGCTTGTTTTAGAGCTCATAAAGAATCCTATTAAACGTTGCTTTGGCAGTTGGAGAGGAACAGATTGCTCAGTGTCGTGGTGAGCAGAAGTTAAGTGCTGATCACTGACATGAAGACTGCGTTGCGGTATTCAACACGACATGGGGCAGGGCTCTTTATCTAAACGGTGTTCTCTGGGATCTGGTATGGTAAATTAGGGAGTCTAATCATGTCAAATAGTGGATCTAAGTAAATCTTCGGGTTTTGCTTTTTTATATGTCTATCTAAAAGAAGAATATGTTACGCATTCAGAATAAAGCTTTTGGCACATAATGATTTCTGTTGGAGATAGCCCAGATTACTATACGGTTAATGGTCTCATGTCACCCCTCATGGGGTGGACTTTGAAGTTGGATATTGGTGTGGGAACTTTGCCGGCTTAACCAAAGGCAGGTTTTTTTTTTGCCCCCAAAACTTAGGTGTTGGCATTGTCCTATTCTGGGTATTTTCTCACGAGAAACTAAGTAACCAGAGGGAAATAATTAGTTGTTTAGCAGGAAGTCTATCTTTTTAGTGGACCGCTGCAAATTTTTCTGTATGGTGGTCGTTATTGCAGCTTTTTTTACACTGCTGCATAGAGAAGTTCGGCAACAGTGTGTGTTAAAATGAAAAAAATTTGCAAGAAAGCATGAACATAGTAAAAGAGTAGCACCATGTCATTTTTTTAGATGAACTCCGGGTTCTACAAGTATAATCAAGATGAATATATATGTCCCTTGAAGACGAGAACGAATGGTTTGCATTTAGCATCATCAATCGGACCCTTCATCCAGTATGATGGTAAGGGCAGCCATTTGGTGCATAGTATGAGCAGTTCTAGTAATCATCCACGTTAATGTGAGCGTTACATTGTTCATATTTTAAGGACGGTGACTATGCACTATTTTTTCCTTCTCAGAGGCATCATCTTTCAACAGGGCAACGCAAGAATAAATGTTGCCCGTTCAGTTGTGAAAGGATGCGTGATCTTTACGCTAGAATTTACAGTTTCCAGATATGTCACTCACTGAAAACATTGTCCATTTTTAGAAAACCTCATTTTCTAGCGGATCTTTACTCCATGAAAAATGTGCGTCAATGAAATTTCAAATATGAGATATAATAGTTTAAAAAGGTAAATATTTATCTGTAACACTTATTAAGCAATCTCTAGGTCCCTTGGGGGTCGATTTTTATCAAATCCTTTCTTTGCGGACCTCTACTTTGTGAAAGGTACGCGTCTACCAAATTTCTTGAAGTCTAATTGTTTCGGAAATATGATAATAAGTTAGTGAATGAGTAAGTGAGTTGATTTTTTCTTTATGTACAGGATGCTCCAGTATCATTGGGACTAACTTTAAGGGACGTAGGGGAATTTAAAAGATTTAGATTTGCATAGCAACAACCTATGGTCGGAACTTCATCATTCGAAGCTAGGTGGCCTTGTGAACAAAAGAATTTAAGGAAATAGACCTGAATTACCGTAATAATTTGCACTGTCATCACCCACAGACGAGTATGTAAAATAATACAAATTCTCAGCTGGCAGATATGCTCCTGATGTACGGATTGTCAGAAGAAAATTCACGAAAAGCAGAAAGATAGTATCATGAAATGTACCCGCAGAGAGATGCACTTGACTACAGGATAATTGCAAATTTGCATCACAATTTGTGTGAATATGGATCATTACGAGGTAATAGGCAAAGTGAGGACTTTGCACGCATTCCAACAGGCCACGTTATCTAATGCATTTTGTACCATGCATGGAGCAAAATGGATACGATTCGAACGTTCTAATGAATCCGAGTATCATGTTCAGAGTTTCAGTCACTTGTGGTATGTCCTCACTATGCCAGACACCTCGTAATGAACCATACTCATACAAATTGTGACGCAAATTAGGAAACATCCGGTGGTTCGGTGCAGCTAACTGTGATTTCCTCTTACGTTACAGTCTTCCTGCTGCTCGTATCTGCCACAGTTCGGTATTTGTAAAGCATTCTGTATTCCTCTACAGGTGATAACAGCTCGAATAACTTATGTAATTCAGGTTTTTTTTTCCTTAAATGCTGTTGTGATCCACACCACCTAACGCCGAACGAAGCCCTTCCATCCATTGTTAACTGTGGAAATCTAAATCCTTGTGATGTTCCCTCCCACCCCTTAAGATTTCCACCAATGATCCTGGATCACCCTGTAGATATATGTGTGCGTGTGCGTAGATATATACAGAGATATGTGTACGCATAATTTGAATACATAGCATTTTTTATCTCTCAGAAGCTCGTAACTAAAAACATAGGTAGTCTTTAAATTTCATCAATTATCACTTATTTATTTTGTACGTGAGAGCTTACTTTTTTAGGTGTACTTATTATGAAATCTTTAATACTTCTTTTCGCTTTGCTGGGATTTCTTAATACGAATTTCGAGAGTTTTACTTAATTTAAGTGTGAACATAAATTGTAAGATCTGATTTTTTTTCTTATAGAAAAAAAAACATTGATTTGTTTCAAAATGTACTAATATTCTTAAATATATCAAAAAATTTGGCTTGGTCTTTTCTCTTAACCGAGACATATAAAAGCAAAGAGCATAATAAGTTATCTTTTTTTTTCATCCATCTTTATATAACTGGAATTTTGTTCAGTTATAAAGCTAATTATCTTTAAGCCTCATATATCTTACTTTACTCCTTATCTCTACTTGATAAAGTGCCTCTCTTAAAAGCGGATGAGCATTAAAACCCCATGTAGGTATTTTAAAAGTAGTTTAGAAAAATATACACTGAGTAAAACCACTTATTGCTTGAGATGCATACCATATCCTATCCATTGAGTTGCTTATACTATCTACAAGCGGATCTATATGTAAAATGGTTTAAGAGTAGTAACGCGAGTCGTTAGTAACTTTTTTATGACACTTTCGGATGAGACACTGTCGATCCAAATTACGTTCAGAATATTATAAACAGTTTTGCTGACTACAATGTCAACGATAACAGCTTGTAAATTGGGAGCCTAAACATTTTCGTTCTTCCAGGTTTATTAGTAAGATTTAAATTATAGAAACAAAATTCAAATGAAAATTGCTGAAAAATAAAATAAGTTAGCGGATGTATAAAGTAGCCATACAAATTAAATAAATATATTTCTTTTTTAAAAAAAATGCTAATTAAATTATGATATGAAACTAACCAGTATGCTGAAACTTTTTATTGAACCTATTAGTTCATTCATTTCGGTTGTAAATGAGATAATTGAACGTTAATTACTATTTCTTTTTTAATGTATAGAGTGGGAAAAAAAGAGTCCTATTATAAAAACACTTAACTACATTAATGCATGAATTAAATTATACTAGTGTAAGATTATTTAAATTTTGTCGAGAACTGAATGAAACTGGTTAAATTCTTCTTATGTTGTAACTGGAACACTTAAAATTCCAAAGAATTTTACTTTTGTATCTAGGAGCAAATATTCGGTAACTCCAAAAGCAATTATATATTATACTTATATTTGATAAAAATTTATCATAAATGGAGTGTGCGTTTAAATATGTTCGTCAAACAATTATTTAAACATAATACATTACTATGAGTACTAATTCTTAATAAACGAATTCTAGTGGTTTTTTTGTATATTTTTTAAATTCAAATGCAAAAATAAAAATTGATTTAGAGCAAATTATTTATTAAGATGCTAGGATGTTATGATTTAGGCTGAGTTTGTATATTTTTTATTTAAAGTAATTTTTAATAAAATATTTTTTATTCGAAATTTGTTTCTGATTTTTCAATAATATTGCTGCTAATTTTCAAAAATTTTTTTTAGTTTTTTTTTTTTTTTTTTTTTACTGTTAAGTAAAATACTTCGAGATGAGAACATTTTTTATAAAATAAAAGATGTATCATAATTATGGTCAATTATAATGAAAGAAATATTCATTGCAAATAATGTATTTATGCATAAAGAGAACAGTTTTAAATGCAATTATACCCAAATGTATGGCAACTAGAACACATTTTTTCCAAAGCTCTACTTATAGTGAAATACGAGTACATAAATTAAGTAAAAGTAGAAACATGCACTGATCATTAAAATTAAAGGATTTTGAGGTAACAAATATACTTGGTAAATTAATATTTCTTCCAATATTCTCAGATGCAATTACACTGCTGGCTACAAAAAATACTACACCAGGAAGGAACAGGGATATAACAGTGAAATATATTTGCTAGATAACTTGTACAAAGATCAAACGATTAAAATTACAGCTTCTTGTGACGTGTGGATGATGACAAGATCAGAAGTTAGTGTAGCCGTCATTGTTGACTATAACCGCTCTTCGGCATAGAATAAAAAGTGCTTTGGAAGTATCCTTTGGGTACAGCAGTCCATGCACCTTCCACATATTTCCAAATTTGTTCTGGTGTAGCAGCGGGTGATCTATCATTGGCCAGTCGTTGTGCAAGCATGGACCACACGTTTTCGATTGGCAATATATCGGAAGAACAAGGAGACAGAAGGTAATTCAATCTGATGGGTAAAGAAGAACACTTGAATATTGTGTGCCACATAATCCTGTTGGAATATGGCTGATGAAAAGTGCTGAATGTATGGGAGGACCACGGGTTCCATCACCTCAGAGATGTAGCACTGGCTGTTCAGTGTACCGGCAATGCTTACTAGAGAGGTGCAAGAGTGTAATCCAATACCACCCCAAACCATGATACCGATTGCAGGACGAGTGTGGCCATGCAGTACGCAACAGCTCAGCAGACTCTCTCCAAGGTTACTCCAAACTTGAATCCCACCATCGTGATGTTGCAGGCAGAAGTAGGATTCATCAATAAACGCAATGTAATTTCATTCCGTTGTCCATGTCTGCCGTTCGTCGCACAATTGGCGGCGCAAACGCCTGTGGCTTCTAGTGAAGGGTAAACGAAGCAATAGACACCTTGTGGACACTCCATTCTATCGAAATCAGCAACGAATGGTACGAGATGACACCAATGATGAGTAGCGGACTGAATTTGTTGTGCTATGGTCCATGATGTGGCTGCATAATGCATCACTGCCATGCTCACAATCCACCTGTCATCATGGGCAACGAAGTAGTTGCGATCGACCCCGTAGGTCCGTCGTTTCTTGCTACATTCAGAGATGAAAGATCTGCAACACAATTGCTTTGTTTCGCCGAACACGTTGACCGATTTCTCCGAAGGAAAATAGGCAAGCCAGATAAGCTACAATTCTTCGAAATAAGAAACTTGAGCAAAAGACGCTCGTCTACGAGGCATAGGTAAACAACTTACCAAAAAAAAACACAACAAAATAATTGTTGTACTTCAAATTGCCAGTGCCAAATATAGTGCTTGCGGGTAATGCTAAGGTTGCCCGTGATATGCGCATCTGCTCTATAACGATAAAGATTTGAATATTTCATCGGCACCAATACATGATGTAAATTTCACACTGTTTGTGTATGCTTCCTTCAAGGTGTCGTATTTCGTGTGGTCAGAAGTACATTTATGTTAACTAAATGCAATCCATTGCATATTACACTTCCGGGCATACATTAGTGCCAGAAATAGGCAAATTCGGTGAATGGTAAAGTGGTGCGTAATGAATGTATGTTGAAATTCTGGTGTTTCATGCTTTTTTTTTAAATTAATAAATTAATGATTAGATATGCTCAAAGGCATCACTTGAGTGAAATGTCATGAGTGGTGAATAATAAAAAATTCGATTAAGGTTAAACATAAGCGGAGCTTGCCTAGGATTTGAATATTCCTTAAAGTGTCATATCAAGAATTAGGAGTCACTATTAAAGAGTTCAGTTAGTTGATAGACAGCGTTATCACAAACAAAAAAGGCAACAACTGCATCGGAAGACGTTTTTCTGTCATCGTAAACTTGAAGAAACTACGGAGCAACAACTACGGATTTGTTTTTGGGTCTTCAGTCTGCCACTGGAACTCCAATTAGCCGCTCTACAACTGCTCGAAGCTATAATGGGTTGGATTGTATGCAAGAGAATCAATAGTAAGTGGCCCACTCACTCCACAGATGCCAGAGTAAACATTTTAACTAGTACAATTGTTATGTTCAATGGAGCCAAGAATACTTGGTCCAAGTATAATTTACTGACAAGTCAAGATAAAATCTGGACACTGACTATAAACGTGATTTAATGAAGTGAGAGGAAGAAATAGTTGAAGCTCCATAAATATTTTAAGAAATGGCTTAAGATTATAGATCAGACCCATCAGAATATCAATTTCAAATTTTAGGGCATGACCAGAGAAACTCTAAGTATCTCCAATGAATTTTTCTCCACGTCCATATGATGGCAATTAAATTGTTGATGATTTAACAAGAAAAGCTTGTACTCAATCTTTTAACTCAATTCCACTAATTTATGTCCATCAGAAACTTTGCCCTCTACAGATTTAAAATGAGTGTGTCTTGTTGAATTCCTTCTCGACAGAATGTACACAACTTAGAATCCAGGAATGTCGGTTCAGTGCATGGCATCCGTCTTCTCTAAACAACTACTGCCAAATTTAGAAATGAGCATTTTTCTTTCTGAAATTCATTGAAAGAATAAGGAATTATTCTCCTTTTACTTGCTTTCTTCTTGCTTCTTCTGCTCACTTTCTTGAATGTATTGGTGTTTAATTGAGACAATTGTCGGTTGAGAAGGAAAATATTTTTCAAAATTTTTGAGACATGGCCATTTGAATTTGGTGTAGACTCCAACGGAATTAGTAACAACATCAATTTATATTTTTTAATAGCCTTCTGTAATATTTCTAATCAAATACCGTTTGAACATTTTGTTATACTTTTAAAAAAATCACGATTTCTTATTGCTATTTTTTTTAAAAAAAATTTTCTCCTCTGTTTTTAGGTTATAATTTTATAAGTGAATCCAAATATATAGTTTCACATGTGAAATTTTAATAATTGTAAGACATATAACATTAATGCACATAAAAGATAATTTTTACAGCAAAATGCATTTTAGAACGAAATTATTACCTATGCTACCTTGGTCAATATATCTCAAAAATCTTCTAGTTTGCTATGATTACCATGCATATTTTCAATTTAAAAATGGTTTTTGTATTAAAATTGAAAATGCTATTGCAGAATTTTCTTGAGTTTCTATTTAAAATTCTCTTCACTCTTTCATAATAAATCTTTAAATATGTGATATTTTTAAAAATAAATGTATTGTTGTCTTTAAATAAATACATTTTTTTAATATATAATACATCTCTTTAATGTAAAACTGAAATTCAACAGTACATTCAGGCATATAACGCTCCCCTTAAGCACAAACAATGAGGTCGAAATTTACGGGTATGCGTTAAACACCGGATATAAAAATAACTAAGAATAAAGATAAGTATAAAACAATTAGTCTTATGAATTTTCAATATTGCATAACATAAAAAGGGTCACATTCATCTTCTGTTACATCCGACACTTCATCGAATTTTGTTCCATCTTCATCCTCACTGATCCATATATAAATATTAATTTTCCTTACCAACTTAAATGTTAAATATACCCTACTTTTCAAATGACTTTTTAATTATGCCAGATTTAATTTCATTCCATGCTTTTATTATCCTCTCACACACTATATATAAATTTCAAAAGTACATTTCAGATTTCTTCGCAAAAAATATTCGTGCTATACGGCGATTATGCCTAAAGAAATGGATTTTAAAATTTACGATAATTATTTTTGGCTAAAAACTGCCTACTTATTTGTAAAAGTTAATCATAAAAGTTCTTAATTTCATTAATGTTCAAAATAATGTTTCACATTAAAACATAATTTGAGAATAAAGTTTAACTTTTTTATAACTTGGATTAAATTAGTTCATTAAACATAATATAAATAATGAACACAGACTGGAAGCTGGAGTTTGAACCGTAACTGATTTAAAAATGTAATATTACATAATTCGTCAGAATAAGTTTCA
>BMAV01005023.1:0-27197 GCA_019973955.1 Trichonephila inaurata madagascariensis
TGCCATTAATCGTGGCCGTAAAAAGAACATAGGAGTTATGTTAGCAGAAGGACGCGAGGCTAACCAGGAGTAAATAAACATTCGTAATTCATTTTTGTTTATCTATAACGACAATAGCGTTTTGTTTATCACACAAATATTTTGTTGCCGTAATATAATTTGTGTTTAAGGCTACACATTACCCTAAAAATTTCATTTTTACCGAAAATTATTTTTTTGCATTTTCTGGTGGCCCATATCATTCAGAAGCTTGCCACGAAATTTCAGATCTGTTAGCAAATTAGTTCTTAAGATATTTGAAGTTTTATGAGCTATGGTTTTGGTTTCGTTTTCATTTTAAAGCATTTTTGCAGTCTTAAATTGAATTAATTAAAAATATTTTTTAGCTTTTAGTTTGAAATGGTTATAAATTCAAATTTTCATCCCTAAAATCATTTCTACTTGATTATGTTTTGAGTTTTTTGAGTTCTCATAATTAATTAAGATTAATTTCACGGCCAATTTTTACTTTAAAAATAGTTTATATAACTTAAAAGCTTTATCATTAATTTTTTCCTGTAGAGAAAATGTCATGGCAAATGTGTTCTTAGGTTTTTGTGAGAAACAATATTTCGAAGAGATGAAATACTACTGAAAATGATGTGTGTATATCTAAAAATCAGTCCTCCGATGATTCTCCAATTAGACTTCCGATTACAAGTATTCTGAATTTATATGTGCAGATATAACTGAATATTTCCTTGATGTACCAAACTACATTATACTAAACATATTTTAGCACTATATTTTAGTATTTTAAAGTCGCACGACAAGAGCTAAAACTTCCTAAACTGCCCCAATATAAAACTGAAAAAAATTAAATTTTATGAGCAAACCTGACTATTTTTAGCTTAAGTTAGTATCATTACTATTTTGTACATAAATGTTTCGTGTTTCAAAACTTTTGTGAAAATATTAGGTTAAGATAAAGCTGAATAAACTGACGTTTTAACAAATGCTATCAATATTATACAAAAATATATTTTGAATTAAAAATATAATTTTCAGTCATATTTAATAAAAATAGTGTTTTAATGCAGAACACACACACACACATACATTGCAAAATAACATATTAAAACATTAGAGCTTTACGGGCATTATAAGTTTTTGTTTTATGACTTGACAAACTTTAAATTTGTTTTTCTCAGACATTCAATTTGGAAGATATAAGTGTTTTCTAATCCCTAAGGCTTTTTTCCTGTTCAAGATAGAGCCTTGAACTTTTTTGTATATACTCCCAAACGTATGTTCTATAAAAGTTAATATGGATTTAGGGCTGAGATGTCTAGTTATTTTTTCTAAAAAATGCTAAAATTGATATTTTAAAAACTTTCGTGTCTTTTATAGGTTTTTCTAGAAAAACAATTATTAAAAATCAACAAGGGAATAGATTTTCAAATCCATACTAACTTTTGTTTATAATAACCTAAGAAACATAAATAACTTAAACTGATTAAAAAATTTTAAAAATTGAGTATTTTATAAAAAATTGAAAAAACTTTAAAAATTCCTAATTTTTTAAAATTGTAAAATAATGGCTGGTCAAACTGACTTTTTACTTACAGAATCAGCTTAATAATATAATCTAAATATAAAGCATCAATTATTTTTACTGTAACTGTCTCCAAAATTTTTTTTTGAAAAAGGGTACCGTGTAGCCTTAAAAATGAGCCCAAACAAGCATTGTTAGTGAGACAAAAACTGTCTAGTGTTTTTGCTCTTGAAAACAAATATTTTTGTGTTGTTTACCAAAAACTTTTCACAGAATCAACAAAAATACCTTTAGTATTAATAGTGTGTAAGTAAAAAAGAAAACCATTTTTGACGCAGAGCTCATAGTCATTATAAATATGGACATAAGCAACCATTTATTTTGTATTTTAATATGAGAAATATAAAATGTATAACACATTCACAAAAAAAATCTAGCTGATATCTGAACTAATAGGATGACTTTAAAAGTAAGCAAAAAATACAGGTTAAAAATAAGCCAAAAAACAGATAAACACGACTCAGCGTTAACATCACATCTGGTGCCTGAAGTTTGATTGCTACGACAGCAAGTGTCGGAGAAGGCACTGTATTTAGAGGTAGTGAGTACCGATTTCCAAGCCTTTAACGACAATACTGAGTTTCCTTTCTAGAATTGTTTGCATTAATGTAAACTGCGTGGTTTCCCGACAAGAAGGATTTCATTGTATTAATTTTGCTTTGATGGCAACCATATGCTGGCAAGATAAACAAAAATTTCATTAAATAAATGAGAAAAAAACAAAGTTTTGTTCGACTTTTGTATAAAAGTATTGTCGAAATTTTTTTTGTTTTGTGACGGGCTCATCGCGCTTTCTATTAATTTTCCTCTTGGGTTCTTTGGGGGCCAAAAAAGGCAAATCCTTTCCAACCAAATCCAGAAGCGAAGCATGATTATTCAAATTAGGAACCTTTTAAATTGCAGAAGTTTAGCGTAAGCGAGTGGACTTTTGGGAAGTGATTTTGCTAGTCGGACTTAAAACGTGTAAGCTGAAGTAAGCCGATATTCCAGTGTATTCGTGAAAGGGCGTTCAAGCAATGTGGCTACAATTCCACGCTAGATAAGGAAATTACATTGAAGATTCGAGAGTGTTGGTGCTATCTAGGATATAGAGGCTGGGTCATTCAAGTTAATACTAGGAACTGCGTATTTACTGAGATTAGGAATAGGTGGTAGAGTTAAATATAGTGATTAGGTCGCGCTTATTTGGTAATACGTATTGTGTGTTTCTTACCTCAGATCCGCTAAGTTTAAATATAAATATTATCATTGTATAGTGTTTAAGTTAAGATCTTAATAAAGAGATATTAAGATTATGGCGACGCCTGGTTCTTCATTCACTCCCACACCCCTAGGTCACGAAGATAACTTAGAAGTAAGGCATCACAAAAAATCAAATTATCAGAGCAATCTTTTCAGTTGATGCATAGTTATATATTTATTTTTAATTTTAGATTTTTTCCTTAAGCTTCTTAAAAGTTAAATATCCCATCTTCCAAAAACACAAAGAAAATCACTGCCTCCTTTCCTCCTCGGTGAATTTCGACAACGCAGCTGCCATGTTGAAAGATGTCCTACAGTTCAACGACTATGAGGAAAGATGAGTGACGCGTAGTTTGAAGTGTTACCGTCTAACCCTCATTCAGCGCTAGATATTTGTGACGTTGCCACACCTTGGAAAGAGAAATTGCGAAAGTCCCTCTAATTTTTGACATTTCTTCATACAAAAGACTACCAACGATGTTGCAAAAACTGAAAAAGATCGAACAATGGGACTTTTTGAGACCAATAAGTGTTAGAGATAATGGCTGGAGTGTGCAGCCCGTGCTTCAATTAAAAACAAGTCATACATTCGGTATAACTATGATAATTCTATATTGAATCCTTTCTCGAATTATTTATATATTTCTTAGTATTAAATAAACTCTTTAAAGAAATAGACTAAAATAAATACAGTTAAGCCAGTTAAATCATGGGAAAAAAAAATTGTCTACATCTACTCTGTTTGAACTTGTATTATCTAAGTAAATATTAATGATGGACTTATTTTTCAAGGTCGCTACCCAATAAAATAGTAAATGCGGTGTAAATTCTTTAGCCATAAAATTGCCATATTGATAAATTTTAATACTTGATGAAATTCATTTAGAATCATATTTAGATTTTAAAGGCGATAATAATCTTGGGATGGCATATCCCTTTAAAACCAAATCCGCACGATCATGCGTGTTAGACATTCTTATACGTTTTTGCTTCTGGAATAGTCGAATGTAAGAAAATCCTGAATCCAACGATTCAGCGTGTTTGCAGAAAGTAAAAAGTATAACTTTTTATCAACAGACGGTGGTTGTTGTCCTTGTTTTACTTTCAGCTGGCACAAATCTTGCTTTATTTTCGAATACAACGAAAAGATGTTTTCCTTTTATCTGTCCTAAAAAGGTAATTATCAATATATCTCTAATTGCTTGTATACAAATTTTTATATTAATGTTTAAATCATTGCAAAATAGATTATACTCTATTAATGTTGCTTGTAGGACTCGGGATTTCGTTACCCACACAATCGTGCGGGTTGGGCGTTACTTGAGTCGCTGCAGCTATAAAGGTAAGTTCTTGCGTTTTCTTTTCTGTTTCAATAATGTTTATATAAAGCTAAATAAAAACGAAATATATTGTTATATAATTAAAATCATATTTCCTTGGGGTTGCCGTGGACGAGTCCTGTTTTTCTTTCTTTGGCTCTTTTTTGCAATTAATTTTCTCTTTCACACATTTGATGAAGGGTAAGGCATTTTCATCTTTTAGATATCTGCATCCATATCTCCCACAACCGTTCGAAAAAATTTGGGTTTTCCGGTGGGAGCTAGTATGATGTGGTTTAAATAATTTATTTTTAATAATAAAATGTTCTGATACATTTTATTATTTTTCATGGAATACTGGGATCTTTTAACCCAAAACTTTTTCATGTGCTAAAAGGAGAAGTATTCTCGCACAAGAAGAAATTTTGTAATTGATGTATAAATCAATTTTTTTTTGCTTTGCTCGAAAAAAAATACCTACTTTATTAGCTACCTACCTATTAATACCTACTTTATTAATGTGTTTATGTTCATCGCAATGCGTTCGTAGTAAATACATCAATAATCATATACTTGCAACTATTATTTAAATAGGTAAACTAATATTTACTTTTATGTGTATGAAACACAGTTTAATGATTAATTTACTAATTTTTTTAAAATTTCCTGTAAGTATATTTGTTTTAATAACAAAAAGTATTAAAAAAAAATGCTCCGTAGGCGATGGACGATCTCTCCCAACTAATAGTGACGTCACAAATCAATCGCCAGGCCTTGTATCATCTAGCAGATGTTGCCCGTACTCATCTATAGAAGGTGAGACCCCTCAGGGGTTTCCGCCTTCACATACCATTTGAAACGTTGACACTCTTGCACAAACTGTTCTTCATTGATGCCTTTGGGGTAGCTTAGAGCCAAGTATTTCGTCTATTTTGTCATATCTTCTTATTCCTTCTCATGAAAATTTCTGAATTTCTAGAATCTTGAGTTAAGAGCTTCGTAGCGGAGCCACGTTCGCTGTAATTTTATTTTTTTCTCTGTTTTCACTCTCCAATTTCTTGCACACCAAATCTTTTGTACCCTAGGCACTTGCCTAGCGTCCCTAAGCCTAGAAGTGACCCTGATGCCACCTTGGAACTATCGCCAAGATTTCGCCAAGTATGCACTAAATCGCCATTATAATTTAAGGAACGGCGTTGCTTGAGAATATTGCAATTTTAACATAAAATAAATTGAACATAGATTAATATAAACGTATTATACATCCAGATATATAAATTATTTACACTATGTTAAGTATTCTTTACTCAAAATCGTAACAATGTCTTTCGAAGAAGCTATACAAATGAATAAAATATTCATTATATTTTCATGGAGTTAATTATTATATTTTACAGTACAAAGACACACAATTCTTATTTTTATTTAAAAGTATCTTTTTTTTAGAGCTTTATATATCATTTGAACGGATATTTAATTTCGAAGCTGTAGATAAACAATTAGCTTAGATATTAGTAGTTGTAACTTTAACTGCAGCATTTTTAATGAACAAGAATACTCTCCATTGAAATTCATTAGCTTTTCCTCCTCCCATTAAAATTAGAAACGATCTGTTTGCTTTCAGATAAAACTAATTATCCTAACAAAATGAAAAAGAAATAGCGAAAGGTCTATTTAGGGATTTTCATTAGTGATCCCAAGCGTGAAACGTTGATTGGGTTCATTTAAAAGATAAATGTTTCTAGCTTTGCTTAATATTAAAGTTGTTGTAGCCATGTGGACACTATTTGGGAGTTTTCATCTCCCTTTTTTCATTAAACACTTTAATCCTATTTTTTTTTTTTGGTGAAAAATATATTTTGATTTTGTTGCCATTTGAATGATAAACTGTTTTGCGTAAATCGCATTCATTGAAATATTCATCCGATTTTTGTTAAAAGCAAGATTTGTTTTAATTTTTATTATTAATAAAAAAAAATAATAATTTAAGTTTTGTTTTTTATGGCAACTGACTTCGTTTAGAACCATGATTTTGAAAAAGCGTAAAAATGGATAATTCTTTTTATATTTAGAGTAATTTGAATTGCAATATACATACAAAATTTTTTACGGCTATTACTACAAGGTAAAAAAAAAAAAGAAATTAAATGCTATATTTTTTTTTCTCAAAAAATGAAGAAAGAACGTCATATTGTTGTGACGGGCTCACGCGTCTTTTCTTTAACATAACCTCTGGGTTCTTTGACGGCCAAGATTAATGGCAACTCTTTTTCAACCCAAATCCAAGAAGCGAAATGCGAATAAGAAATGCAAATAAGATAGCTTTTAAAAGAACAGAAGTTTCAGTAAGCAGGATGGCAATTTAGGGGAAAGTTATGTTAGGCATTGATACGAGTGTGAATTGACAGCCTTCATAAAGTGACCGAGATAATCAGCCATTGATACAAGGTGCATACCATTGCACGCGTGCCCAGGTCCTTCGTACCGTGATAGAACCTTAGCTTGAATTAAGGTAGGACTGATTATTTAATATCAGGACTTGTAATATTATCAGAATTGAAAGTAGGTGGATAATATAATTATTTAGATAAGTGGTCTAAATTACGCGATTTCGCTTAACCATTTTTGTGTGTTAGTTCATTCTAGATTCTCATTTATATAAATTTATCTGAATTGTTAGACGTTTAAGTTATATTCTTAATAAAGTCATATTAAGAATTTAAAATGTCTGTTTATTCTGAGAATCCCACACCTCTAGCTCACGCTGACAATCAAGGATATGGTCACCAAAGGGGGTTCATAATTATTGTATGTGAATTGCGTAATCCTCATTATATGCGAATTATAAATTCTTTCTAACTTTACATCTTTTCTTAAATCATAAGATAAAAAAACCGATAGTTCAGAATAGAATAAGCTATTTCGTCATTTGCACAAAAGTGTATTAGTTATTTAAATTAAAGAAGAGGTATAAAGTTCATAACTTTCTTTTACATATTACCTTTTAAGTAACATTCTTTTTTGTAGCAAAAATTTAAATTACTCCTCTTTAGCACCATCCTTGGTTCAAGTCAAAAACCAGCAATTATTTTTATAATTGGACTTCAAACATCTTCGACTTCAAGCATCAGTTAAAACCTTTCTCAGTTTTTCTGAACTTTTATTACTAACTTTCTAATGGACAGTGCGGAAGTTTTCGGTAAACTTTTGTTTTTTCTCACGAAACTTTTATCCGTGTTTCATTGCGGAAATATAAATAACATTTGAAAACAATTTAAACAAACGAGACAGTCAAAATGAACTGTTTTCAGTAAAAGTACAGTGCAAAATTAGTAGCCAAATCGAACGATGTTGCAAAGTTAAACAGATATTCTGAAATAGCCGGATTTGAAATTTTACTTTAAAAAGAATATTAAGTGAGGCCTTTTTGTAGAGCATCTAAATAAAATATTAAAAAATATATTCTACTTTACACAAAAATTATTTTAAAAACGTGGATTGAAACCGAAAAATCGCATAGTTTGGGTTTCAAAATGCCACGTCCAGTTAGTATTATCAACCGGAAGTGGCATCTACTTTTACTAAAACACTTGTAGTTTCAGTTCTAGCAAATGGGAAATAAAAAAACTTGGTATTTTTACGAAGCTCATTTGATGGCCCACAAAATAAAAAAAAATTTCTCAATTTTTGACAAAATTCACGATTTTAGGGAAGTTGGATACTTTAAATGTGGGTTATTTGTTGAATTTCGAGGCTTTTTTTCTCATTGATAACATGCGACCAACATAATATTTTAATTAAAAAAAAACTTCTGATTCTACATTATTAGTGTGAAAAATAATCTCTCTTTAAATAGAAAAAGTATTTTGTGCTGTAATAAATTTACAATGGTCGCAAACATGGTCACCAAATTTGGTCGCCAAAAATGATGCTTTTATACCCCTTTAAGACCCAATCCGCAAGATCGTGCGGGTTAGACATTATACATTTTTGCTTCTGGAATAATCGTATGTAAAAAAATCCAGAATCCAACGACTGAGCGCGTTTGCAGAAGGTATAAAGTATCATTCTTTATCAACAGACGGTGATTGTAGTCCTTGTTTTACTTTCAGCTGGCAAATCTATCTTGGTTTTCAAATACAATGAAAACAAGTCTTTTTATCTGTCGTAAAAAGGTAATAATCAATATATTTCTAATATTTTAGACTCAAATTTTTGTATTAATGTTTAAATAATTGTATAAAATATAGAAAAAATATTAACTATACTCTATTAAAGTGGCTTCTAGGGCTCGGGATTTTGTTACCCGCACGATCGTGCAGGTCGGGCGTTACTTGAGTCACTGCAGCTGTAAAGGTAAGTACGTACCTTGCGAATTTCTTTTCTATTTCAATAACTTTGATGAAAGCCTACATAAAAATGAAACATATATATGTATATATATATATATATATATATATATTGAGACATAACCATCCTGCGATAGCCATGTCTTACGTGATCCGCGTAAGCTAGAGGTGTGGATTATCTAAATGATGAGACATTTTGTAATTCTTAACACAACTTTTATTAAGAATAACTTAAATTACTTAATTCTAAATAACAACTTTCTTTAAGTGAGAATAAGCCACCAATTAAACTGAATATTCAAGTCAGATCGCACAACTAGATCACTTATCTTAATTATAATAATTTAACTGTCTAATCTAACTTCCTATACAAAATATTACCTTTTATAGAGTCACCTTCCTTCCTAGGTTGAAGATATTCCTATTATGTTATTTGTAGGAGAGAATACTCAGGCTTTCTTAATCCTTCTTATTATTAATCTTATTAATGACGATGAGCGTATCCTTCTTCCAGAGCTGTAAGACGTCTAACATTTATTCCGAACAATTCCGTACTAAGTTATCTCTAGGCTTGCCGTTTATCTCACCAAACCTTCTATCCTTTTAAAGTATATCTCATTTGCATATTCGTTCTGTTTCTCTTCTTGGTATTGGGTTGGAAAAGTTTTGCCATTAATCGTGGCCGTCAAAGAACTTAGGAGTTATGTTAGAAGAAGAACGCGAGAGACGTCACAATATATATATATAATATATATATATATATATATATATATATATATATATATATATATATTATATATATATATATATATATATATATATATAGTTATATAACTAATATCAAATTTTCTTTGTGGTCGCCATGGATGAGTCTCTTTTTTTTCTTTCTCTCTTTCTTTTTTGCAATTAATTTTCTTTTCCGTATATTTGTTGAGGAGAATGGCATTTTTATCTTCTCCACAAATATCTGCATCCATTCCCGAAAAAAAATCTGGGTTTTCCGGTGATAGTTAGTATAAGTGGTTTAAATATCTGATGCATTTTACTATTTTCAAGGAATACTGTGTTAACTTTTACAGGTGTCTAAAAGGAGAATTCTCACAGAAGAAATTTTTCAATTGATGAATAAATCAGATTGTGTGTGTGAACTTTGATTAGAACTTAGTGATCTCTCGGATGATCACAATGTTGCGAACAAAACATATGAATCACGTACACTGAAAGGAGAATCAAGTTCGGATGATAGCGATGAAGGAAAATATAGAAATATTTGAAAAAGAAAGACAATTTGGGATCTTTCTTTACCACCAAAGTCTCTTAAACCTATTATTTTCATTGTCTTAGCTTCTGCAAATTCTTGGTTTCCGTGCAAACACGATGCAATATCAAATAAAACTCCTCCAAAAATCAAACTGGATCGCTTAAAATTTAAGTTAGAAAAGTGTGTTTGGAGCTTCTCTACGTACTAACATAACTTTTTTAACTGTTGATGTCTTAAAAAGTTGGATTTGAGCAATTTATAGGTAAAGGGGATCAGGAATATTGTTTTTGAAGAGGCACTAAATTTGAGCAATAAGTATGAACAGTTGTATAATTTGTACATAGGGGGTTGATCCACCGTTAGGTAGATAAGAGATACCCCTCCCTCCGTCCCCCGTTAATAATCAAAGAAAACATCTGCCTTTAGAAATTGATTATCTCAGTCGAGCTCGAAAACTGAATTTTCTTTGACGAGAAAGCAGTTTGAATTATTATTCGTATAATGGCATCCGGGAACAGAAGAACAATAAAAATCATAATAAATATTCCAAGAAGTTCTTTGAGAGCTTTTATTGATTGGATGAGAGTTATGAGAATGATTTTTTTTAAAAATTCTTCATGATAATGGTGAGAGCAGGTTATTATGATTTCCATTCTTCATTTTCAGAATTTTGAGCTGTGGCGTTCTTCCGCAAAATATATAAAATGAAAAGTATTTTGAGCTCTGAATGATTTAATATATTATATTGTAATCTGTCAGTAATTTACTATTAAGTAGTGATTATTTAAATGCTTTTTAACTAGCTTGATGACGTTTTTCTGGTATAAATTTTTAAATTTAATTTTCTTTATGAACCTAGTTTGAAAAAGGAATTTTTTTCTAAAAAAATATTAAAACATATATTTATACTGTTACTAACTAGAAAAAAATACAAACAAAAAGCACAAAATTGGTTTTTTCAAAAGTCATGAATAAAGTCTTATAATTTTGAGTCAGAAATTTTTTGGAAATAAATATATATAGCTACAAGCAAACTCAATAAAATTGATTTTGTTGATGTACTTTCGTACAATGAACAAATCAGTGAAAAATTAAAATATCTTGTTGTCATAAATTATTTTAAACCACCCAAAATTTTTTTTATTGCCAGCAAGACATTAAGTTAGGCAGTTTCCACAACAAACTTGAAGCGATCCAGTACTTAAACTGAAGTCATTATACTAATATTGGGTGATTTTTTTTATTTCTAATGGGGCTACGGATTGGTGTGATTTACCATTGCAGACCTAATACATTCCCCGGAAGTTGCTATTTCTTTTTAGTGCTGCACTTATAGGTGGAAGACCAATCACCGCAAGTAATTTTGAAGCTCAGTTTCCCATCCAGAGGGAGGCACATGAGCTCTGACGTTTCGAAACCGAACATAGGAATTTAATTTTGCTAAGAGAATCCTAGTCAAACTGTTACTCTAGTGATCTTTTTCATGCCGCATAATCATACTGCATGAAATGTTGATTTTTAGCAGCATGAATATCCACCGACTTGGGCCGGGGTCGAACCCTCAACCTTAGACGTACAAGGCCAGCTGGAAACCAAGCAAGCCAACCAGCCAGCACTAAGATTGGATGTAACGAAGTAAAAATCTGCTTTCAAGAAATATGTCTGGCATCTATAGCAACAATTAAATAGCATTTACTTCAAAAATGAAAACAGTGTTGAACTCGGGTAATGCAATCCAACACAAATTTTAGATTTTCGTATTAAACGCACCTTTGTCTTACCCCTGGCATGTAAAGGTGTATTAAGGTTTCCCGCTATTGTCCTGATTGATCTTGTAAATGTAACGTTAATTTTATGAAATATCTACTATCTTTATGAAATCTAGACAAGTACATCAATTTGAACGCTATAAAGTGCATCTGAAAGAAAAAATGTAGATCAGATTACGTTATGAAGAATTACATTTTTTGAAGTGATAATTTCCTTAGGCGTGTTTTACTGAAGAGTGAATCTAAATTAAGTGTGAGGTTCGGGTGCGTTGCTCTAGTCGGATTGAGTCATCAATCGTGCTCGGATCGAAGTAGTTGAATTGAAAACTTTTTAGACGAGTGTTTTTTTTAAGTAAAAATTCCATGCACACTTTTCGCGTGAAGTTTTATTTTCTTTATTTAAATAATACTGTCATGCAGCCCACTTCCACTCAACTCCAGCGAGTGAACGAGAGAAGAGGAGTGCTTTTACTCTCCTTTTGTATGTTTAGAGAATTTTAAGAAATGTGAATGGGGCTCTCAGAGCATAAGTTTTCTTTGTCTTACATAGCACATACGGCGTTATATAATTATATAAATGGTACTTACATATTATCTCAACAGTATTGGCGATATTACACTGCTGGCCACCGTAAATGCAACACCAAGAAAGACAAAAGATAGCACAACAAAATTTATTTTGTAGATAACATGTTGAACAAGTATCAAATGATTAAATTTATAGACTTATTTGTGCATTGTGGGTCCTTCCAGAATCAGTAGAAAGAGTAGCCGCGATTGTTAGAGATCGCCGCTGCCTACGCCTCGGCATTAATTCAAAGAGACTTTGGATGTGTTCTTGGGGTACAGCTGACCAAGCAGCTTCCACACTTTGCCAAAGTTGAACTGGAGTGGCAGCTGGGGGTGTAATCTGGGTGAATCGTTGAACAACCATGGATCACATGTTTTCTATCGGTGAAAGATCCGGAGAGCGAGCCGGCCAGGGAAGCAACTCAATCTGGTGATTGACGAAGAACCTTTGGACAATGCGTGCCACGTGTAGTCGTGCATTGTCCTGTTGAAATATGTCTGTGGCCAAGCCCTGAAGGTAAAGAAGGACAACTGACTCAAAACCTCGGATATGTAGTGCTAGCTGTTTAAAGTACTGACAATGAATACTAAAGGAGTCCAAGAATGATATCCAATGCCACCCCATACCATAATACTCGGTGCAGGACCAGTGTGGTGGTGCATAACGCAGCTGTTTAGCCTCCTCTCTCCACTGTGTCTCCAGACTCGAATCCGACCATCGCGGTGTTGCAGACAGATGCATGACTCGTCATTAAAGACAACTTCATTCCATTCTGCCACCCACATCCTTCTTTCATCGCACCATTGCGGCGGAGACGTCTGTGGTTCTGCGTCAAGGGTATACCAAGCAATGGACGTCTTGCGGACAGACCACTCTGCTGTAAACGGCGTCGAACGGTACGCGCAGACACTGAATGATGCGTTACAGACTCAATGTGCTGTGCTATGGTTCGTGATGTGACTGAGCGATCCGTCACTGCCTTGCGCCCAATTTGCCTATCCTCACGTGAAGTGGTGCACTGAGGTGGATGCGATCGAATACGTCGGTTCGTCGTACCCTCCTTCATTCAACGGTAACATATCCGCATTACAGTTGTTTGGTTTCGTCCAACACGACTACAGATTTCCTTGAAAGATAATCCACAATCTCGGTAGGCCACTATCCTTCCTCTGTCGAACTCGAATACTTGATCAAAAGATGATCGTTGTTTTCTACGAGACATATCTGATCGTTTTTTGAAAAAACCACAAGAAAAACACAATTGCAGAACTTGAAATCGTCGAAATCTCCAAGTCTTAAATAGCGCTTTGAGGTGGCGCCACAGGCACGCGTGATGTGTGTCTGCGCTGAAATTCTAATCATTTGCATATCTCACCTCCACTAATGCATGTTGTAAATTTCATGTTATTCGAAGGCTTCCTTCAGGGTGTTGCATTTACGGCGGCTAGCAGTGTATATGAATGGTTGCCAATTCAGCACGTATGACACATAGGATAATCAGGGTTGCCAACTTGGCGAGTCATCTTGAACGTTGGTATTGTTGTGATAGTACATAAGTACTTTATCAACATATATATTATATAAATATAATCTACGAAATTTTCATATAAATATTTTTAAAAAATTGACTAACTGATATTTAAATTGTATATACTCATATATAAATACATAAAAATGCGTAATTTTTTCAAGCATTGCTCTTTACAGGAAATGGATGAAAGAAACAAATCCACCGACGAATGGGCATAAAAAAGAGAACTATGTAACGGCCGCTTGCGAAAATGTCGTAAGACATCCGAACATTGGATTCTCTTTCCCAGAATAAATCAGAAGTTTTCACTTCTATCGTGTGTTAATACGTACACACACAATTTTTTCTTCTTCGATAGTTGAAAATACTTATATATTTGTTTTAATCATTAATTTGTGGGTTTCAGATCTTTAAGAAATACTTAGAAGAATGTTTTAACATGGGAGAAAAACTGTAAATTGAGATATATCTTCAGAAATATAGTGCTTTTTCGAATTCACTTTATTGCATTTAAATTGATGCGCTAGTCTAGGTTTGAGGCAGAAATTTCTCATAGGTAGTTAGTTATTGTGGTGTGTGCAACCTTGTTGGGCGGCAATCTGTAGTATTGCAATTTTGGAAGACTTGGATAGCCTTATATGTGTATATGTGTCTAACTAATTTAATAATACTGTGAGAAAATTCTTCATTTTGCTTTAGCAGGCAATTTTCGACATCATTAAAAAAATCTGAAAAGTTAAATATAATTTGCGAAAAGACCTACTTCATATATATACACATACACACAGAATTTTAAGCTTAAAAACAGCTTTTTCTTGAAGTAAACATATTTACTCGTTCATGAAAGCAATTATAATTTTCAATTTCTACTATTAGCTCACTCTCTCTATATATTTATTTATATATTTATATTGTTCAAATTTTCAATCGTTAATAAAATACTTTATATTCATCCAATCAAGTTCAAATAATTTTTTTAAAATTTGTAGTGGGTGACACTTGATATTAATAGAGTTTTTTCAAATGCTAATAAATTAAATTAAATTAATTCCGGTTTTCGACACCAACTTAGATTCTTCTCTATTGTTGTAACAATGTAACTAATAAAATAAAGACAAAAGTTGGAGTCGAAAACCTGTTTTTCAGCCAAATTAGCCAAACCGGGTGTGCATTGCTACAACAATGCAGACAAATCATGCTCTTTTTTCAATTCCTACTATTATTCACTGTCTCCCTATATGTATATATATATATATATATATATATATATATATATATATATATATATATATATAAGCATTGCTAACCCTAATTCGCTGGCCTAATTCAGCGACAGCTTTAGAAATCATAATAGGTCTCCAGTTTAGTCCAAAGACTTTTTTGTTTCTGGTGAATTCCAATTTCTTCCTGTTTTAGCACTGTAGGTTTTAGTACTTCTTCACTTTTATTTTATATTACTATATATATATATATATATATATATAGCAGTCAATAAATTAAAAAGAAGACTAATAAATCCTAAAACATCATCAGATCAAACCAAAAGAACCAAGAACATGGAACCATTACAAACCAAAAAAAAGAGAAATTTAGCTAGAGTGGAAAAAACTATTATGATTTCCCGAGCTCTCACTGGCTTAGGACAGTGAGACAGGGTTAAACAGTGTTTTGTGAGATCTCAACCTTCCTCTACAGCGGAAGTTTTCGACATAATAGCACATGAAATAATCCAAGGCAAAGGCCCAAAACCCACGTGAGTGAATATAACAGCAATAGAATTGGATTGGAATAATAAATTACGATAGGAATCCGGGAGAAATAGACAAATATAAATCTGTATAAACAAAAAATATTTGCAGGAGAGGTTAAACATGATTGTGACAATAATTAATAATAATGAAAATGAGCGAAGAAACTAAAATCTTACCCGATATATATGGATCCCAAAAGTGTACTGACTCGATGCACAAAAAAAACCCCAGCATAACTAAGAATAAGGGCACCATCTATATATGTTTTTAGAAACTAAACTTATTATACGAATATATTAAGAAAATTAAATACTATAAACTAAATAGGAATGAATATATTAAATAATAATAATTAATTAGCTATAAATATTATTCTCTCAAATTTTCACTCGTTAATAAAATACTTTCTATTCATGCATTCAAAGTAGGAATTCACTTAATTTTTTTTTATATTACTTGTTTAAATTTATGATTTTACATAAGACTTGTGAGTTTTAAAGCTATTAATTCATTTTAAAATGCAGCAATTCACACATATTTTCAAATTATTGTACTCAAAAGTAGTGACGTCTTAACACTTTTTGAGGTTCTTTGGCATCTATGCAAATATGGGGTCCACCTGTATCTCTTTTAAGCGTACAGTATATAGCAACTGTTGCAAAACGTTGGTCCGTGAAATTTCTGGTTTTTCGGAGAATATGTCAGGGAATAATATTTGACTATTTAAAATTTATTAAGATCATGATTTTATTGAGACTGAAGTCAAAAATGAGAAGAGCCTTGTCCACCTGGGTCCATGGTTAGTTGGCCAATGCCTTAAAACATCCCTGCTCATAAAAGGAGTAAAAATTTTCGTTTTATAAGTAAGAAGTGAGAAATATTTTATAAAAATACCATTAATATGTATTGAAAGTTTTTCACTTAATAAAAAAAAAATCATTAAATTAAGAAATTCATTTGATTTAGGAGTATAAACTTGTATAAAGCGATAATTTCATGATAATTTTGGTTTCTCAATGGATTGATTCAAACCCGATAAAAGTGACAACTAAAGTCATTTCTAAAATCAAAGCTTCCTATTTTACAAATTTTTTCCTATTTAAATTGTTTTAGATAACATAAGTTGATGTTTCAAGAACCATTTTTTCCCCGCTAAAGCATTGTTTTATTCATTTAAAAGTATTAAGACGAAATTAGTTGTGAATTCGAATTATTTTCCCTGTGGTAGTAAAATTTTGCTTCACTAACACTAGAGGGCGCAACCGTGACACTAAAACATTTTTATCAATCGGTACGTTTGGGAGAGATTGTTTAATGTTTGAAACAGAATTAAAAATAAATTTTGATCTCAGTCATCTTTTTAAAAATGAAAAATAGTTATTTTTAAGAAATATTTTTAGTTGGTTTTTATAATTCCTTGCCCCCTATTTGTGTGTCCTAGAAAAATAACATGTATTTTATAATATTAATTGTTCACCGTACAGTTTCTTAAAATAATATATATATATATATATATTAAAAAAAGCCGTAATTTTTATTAGAGTTTTTTTAAAAAGTGCTTTCTATAACGTTCAGTGAAGTAAAAATATTTCTTTTATTGATTTAAATTGTACAATTCTTCCCTCCAATCCTTTTAATCAATCAACATTTGTCCAACTTTTAGAAATAGTAATACTTAATTTAAAAGCTTTATTTAGCGATGCATTTTCGAATTATTTTATGAGGGTAATAAGTTGAGGTAATTATTTTATATTAATTATTTATAAAAAGTTAAAAAATTCTATGCATTAAAAGTTTTTTCGAACTTATATTTTTTATCAAATTAGTTAAAATAATTCTTATTTTTCCCCATCACTCTTTTGCTTTAAAAATTTATGATCAGCAGCAAATAAAATAAACTATAATTTCGAAAAAATAAGCCACAAAGAAAATAGTAATAAATTCACAATTTGCTTGCTGCTTTGTATACTAATTTATTATTACGGCTAACTTGACTAAAAAAAATTAATATTGTTTGAGCTGATTTTAAATTAAATTTAGTAGAAAAATCTTTATTTCAGGATTTTTAAATTTTTCTAATGCTGCTTTTGCGAGTATTTTTAAACTGATATAAATATCTCACAGGAAACGATATAAGACTAAATAATATCCAAAGTAAGGATTTTTTTGTCATACTCTTTTCTTAAGCATGTTATATACAGCGAGCTCTATTTAACGAAGTTGCTAAATCCGGAAAAAAGGTTCGTTATGTGGAAAATTCGTTAAATAGAAATTCCTTTTTTATATACTTTATGAACCACATAAAACGAATTTTAAATTCGTAAACTATATATTATTAAAAGAAGTAATTATTCACCCTTTTTTGTTGACTATTACTTATTTATTTAATATTTTCCCCTCCCACCAAACATAATTGCCCTAGGAAAGCAAGAAAAAGGAAACATTGTACCCGAATACACTGTATATTCAACTTTAAAAAATAATTTTACCATAAAATTAATGAATATTAATGACATTTTCTAATTTTAAGCCTACAACAGTGCTTCTCAAACTTTCAATACTGGCGCCTCCCTTCTCAATCACAATTTTTATCGCACCCCCCTTATACATTAATAAATTACTGAATGCAATAATAATACACTTTGACGCTAAAGCTACAATACGCGATCTTAATTACAAACCGTACAAATTAATAACATAAGTATTAAATTTTGTATATGTTACTTTTAAGCAAAAAAAAAAAATAAGTAATAGGATAATTATTATGTTATTTTTCCTTTCTCTAATTTTTAAATTTGAATATATTGCAAAATGCGGTGGCTGCTTAGAAGACAAAATATAGATATCAGCTAAATATAGAAAAAGAACTCAATTTCTAAAAAACTTTAAAAAATTTGCTCTGCAAGACAAATCCATGGAAGTCGCTAATACTTATTAAACTTGTTCTTAATTCAGTATTAATAAGATAAGTATTAAATTTTTTATATATGTTAGTCTTAAGTAATATATATTTTAAGTAAATTACTTTTTTTTAAGTAATAGGTTAATTATGTTATTTTTCTTTCTCGAATTTTTAAATTGAAACAGATTGAGAAATAATATTTAATTAAAGATTTATTTCCTTCAAGATCCATTTCTAAAAGTACAAATGTCATTATAAAAAATAGCCTAATCTATGTTGCTCTTTATCATATCCATTACATGTGGCATTATCGCGAAGGTTCATGTGAGTCAGCAATAACAGACGTCTGCAAAAAATTTTATTTTTTTTAAATTTTTCTAATTTCTTTTGCGAGTATTTTTAAATAATAAAAATTTTAAGGGAAACGATATAAAACTAAATAATATCCAAAGTAAGGATTTTTTTTTCATACTCTTTTTTTAAACATGTTATATACAGCCTCTATTTAAGAAGTTGCTAAACCGGAAAAAAAAGGGTTTGTTATGTGGAAAATTGTAAGACAAGGCCATGGGGAAGTCACGATTATTAAACTTGTTATTATACCGGCTGAAGTTCCCCCCTTTTAACCGGTTTTTTTTTTTTAAAAATAATACATTATTCTTGATATAAATTTTAATTGAAAGGAAGAAAAACCAAGTGCATGGAATGTATAAAAAAATGTAAAATGATTTATTAAAATGAAAAAAAAACCCTTTTAATGAACTGTAATTTTAACCTCGCAAATTAGCATTTAGAATAAATTTTAAATAATAAAAAAGAAAAAAAAAAAATTTAATGAATAACAATTGTGTTATTTTTTAATATTTAAAGCAAAAAGGAGATCAGGTGTGCACTCGATACTAACTTTAAATGGTCACGGGGTGATGCCCCCCAAATTTTTTTTAAATTATTTTCAAATATACGAAAAATACAATTTCAGTGAATAATTTAATAAGAGAAAATATACTTACCTATTTCAAGGTTTTTTTCTTTTGTCTTTCAAAATTTTGGGAAAAATACCCAAAAAACTGAACAAATTGTTCCAAATGGGTGCCCTTTAATAAAGGACAAAATCCGACACTTTTGTAACATTACGGAAAGTTTTTTTTGGGGAAAAACTGTCACTTTTTGTTATTTATTATAATTTAAATGCCCTTTTGATGATCGACAAATATCCTGTTGAACTTTTTCTTGCTTTGTTTTTTTTGACGGGGTGAAGTGCGTTTTGCGGTACATTTATGGCTTCATATTTTTTTTGATAAATTTTTTAAGTAGCTATTGAAAATTTTTTTTGTTTCATGTTTATTGCTTTTTCCAAATTTTTTTTTTCCCTAACTGTTTAAATATGCATTATTTCACAATTTTTTTCCCCGTTTGATCGCCAATTTCCTTTCAGAAAATCACAGATCCCCAATTCTTTTTTTAGATTCTGCTCATTTACATTTACAAACCATAATCAGTCGTACAACATCACGATTAAAACCACTAAGTTATTCAAGGGAAAATGCAGCATGTTCAAGAAAATAGAAAAATAGTGGTCGGGGGGAACTCGGCTAAACAAGTGCCTTAAGATTCAAAAAAAACTTTTGCCACCCCAAGAAAGGAATATGTTTTCAATTCTTTTAGCCCCTTAAGACTGTCTTTTAAAGGGGTTCTTTAAGGCTTGGAAAACAAAAAACAGTTTTCCCACACAACAAATTTAAACGATTTTTTTATTATATGTTTCAGTATACCTAAAAAAAAATCTTCCAATTAATCCTTCAAAGTGCTCAATATGCTTATCCATGTATCAAAAAAATTTTTCACATTGTGAAAAAAGCGCAACAGAATTATATAAAATTTAAAATTCCTAAAAAAAAGGGGTGCGGGAACCAACCAGGTTTAAAACCAAAAAGTAAAATTTTTAAATTAAAAGAAACGTAATAAAAAATTTTTCATCGTAGGATTAAGCAAAAAAACAAAATATTTTTTATTTAGTTATAGGATAAAAGATAACTAATGAGCGTTCAAAGTAGAATTTTTTATTTTGATTACCTTTTTCACCAGATGATATATATAAATCATATCAAAGTAAATCTGTATTTTTTATTATATCAGAAAGTTTTTTTTTTTTCATTCCAGTAAATTAATTTTTTAACCTTTTATTTTCGATATGCTCTGCGCCCCCTTGAAGGATTATCGCCCCAGGGCGCGCCCACAGTTTGAGAAACACTGGCCTACAAGTAATTTTAAGCATACATTATTTTTAATCAGTAATTTAAAGCATACTTTATCACACGAGTCCTTGAATTTTAATTGCTGATAAAATGTGTTGATTTTTTTTTTATTGAAAAATTACGCCAATTTTATTGCTTTCGGTGAGTTAGGCAGCTGGTAAAACTAGTTAAAGGTCATCGATCACCATTAAATGTGTTAAAAGAGAAAATGA
Source organism: Trichonephila inaurata madagascariensis (assembly GCA_019973955.1). Lineage (NCBI taxonomy): Eukaryota > Metazoa > Arthropoda > Arachnida > Araneae > Nephilidae > Trichonephila > Trichonephila inaurata. The sequence goes on from BMAV01005023.1 coordinate 20,757, forward strand.
TTTGAAATGTCCAGAAATAATTTAAAAATAGGGAGTGAAAAAAATCGAATCACAAGTGAAAAAGTTCGCTAAATAGAAAATCCACTTTGCTGTCTGGGGTTATTTTACGAAAAAAATAGTAAAATGTTCTTGGTTCCAGGAAAAAGTTCGCTAAATAGAGAAATTCGCAAAATAGAGGTTAGTAAAATGGAGGTTCGACTGCATTGCACTATACTTTATAAAACTCACTTGAAAGTTCTCTCAATTTATACGAAAAATATATTTTCATTAGATTCTATTGTCTTCTTAACAAATTTCTTTATATATTTTTGGAAAGACAATGGATATAGCTATGAAAAATGTGAGAAAAAGTGGGAAGTTGTTACTCTTTCTCCTATTTAATTACTTCCGAGATATCCAACATTTCAATGGTAAGTTAAAAGCTAAAAAAAAAAAATTGTCACGGTAGTAAATTCTTTTAGTATTTGAAAAATAACATCCTCGAAAATCACAATATCAATATTCAGTATACATCTGATGATGTGACTTAAAAAGATGTAAGTTTTTAAACTTTGGTCTAAATTTAAGTGATTTAATTTAAATTGAATTGTTTTTATTTAAATTTTTAGTATTTAGATTGTCACACAAATAAAAGGGCTATACATTTATTTTTAAAAAGAAATTCTTTTTCAACATTTAAAGATATGAGACTGCAAACTTTCAATAGGAATGAATATCTAACAAATGACAGCTTCTATTAGACTAGATCAATTAAGTGTTGTTATTAGTATTACTTTACAAAAAGTCTTTGTCCTAATCTTATTCAAAGGTATTTATTTTTAGAATTTCCAGCACTCTTCTGAAAGAAATATGTTATGGAACATATTACTTCTATAATGATACTTATACGTATTAACCAATTATTACTTTATGAAAGTAAAATTAAATTTTACGTATTATTGATAAGATAATTTTACTTTCTCTACCCTTTTTGCAACTTCATCAATCTGAATACAGGTTGCGGGATTTAAAATTTATTTCATTAAATTTTTCGAACATTTCTTTGCGTGTTATGGCTAATAGTTTTAGGAATGTTACATTCTGTTTTCAAATAATAGCTTTTTTTCGTATTTTGAACAAAGTAGTTTCAAGGAAATTTTTGATTGGAAAGTTTCTTTAGAATTTACTGGAACGCAGAATATTGATTTGAAACTAATATAAATTTTTTCATTTTTTAAAAAATAAGATAAAACACAAAAACAGATTTTGATAAAAAAGTCCGATAAGGAATATGCTTATCAAGAATTATTTAGCACTTTCGTTACTTACGTGCTTTGTGTTCGTGTGAGCACGATTCGATAATACATAGATTAATAATTGAAAATTAATTTTTTTTTACTTGTGCTATATGTTTTATTGTAAGAGTAGTGAACATTTCTGTAATCTAAATTAATATCAAAATTATTTTACACACCTTTACTTCGAAGTACGTAAAGGAAGTTAAGTAAAAATTAAAATGTTCCAGATATTTGTGAATAGCATTGAATATTCTTAAAAGTTTTATTTTTTCATTCCAATTCAGGATTAGGAAAACATTATTGTAAAAGTAGAAGTTTTCATGTATAAAATTGTTGCATATTTTAATAAGTTTACCTTTCACAAAGTATGTTCATTAAAAAAAATAAAAAAAAATACCCACGGAATTTTTTTTTGAGGAATAATTTCTCTTTGTTGTAAGAGTAATTTCGGTTACACTCTACATGACATCGAAAATGAAACACCAAGACGGAGTGATCAGAAAATGAAGAAACTTGGCAAACAGAGAGATACAGCAACGAACAATAAGTGATATTTATTTTGAAAGGATTCTTGATATAAAGAATAAAAACTCAGTAGGCTGTAGGACCAAAGTGGAAGGAGATGCACGGAGAAATATAATTATCCGCAGAGTCAATGAGAGTACGGATGTTGTTCTAAGGCTATTAATTCTCTGTCAATCATTTGCCATAGCTCATCTTCTGAGCTCATCGGTGTTAAGTGCAAACTGCATCAAATCACTTCTCAGACGGTTTCAGTTGGTGAGATATTAGAAGAGAATGGTGACCTGGCAAGCGTCTGTACATGTACACAGAGCCTGTTTATCCATTGGGTGCTTGGGGTGGGCGTTCAGGGTCCAGAAGGGCCTGAATAAGCTGGAATTAACCAGATTTTCTGGTTATAAATTTCGATCCTCCAGTGCCAAGGGGGCCTGTAGATCTTCTGCGCCCAGGAGCCGAAATAAGCTTAAATCGGCCCTGCATGTATAGCACTTTGAATGATACTTGTACTGCACGGTAGGGCGTTATCTTGGCTGATAAAGTTTATAAGCGCACCCCTTTGAAGCAAGGTCAGTGTCATCAACTACACCATATTATTCACATATCATCGATCCATCATAGTCCCTGAACATGAACCAGATCTATCTTCACATTGGCACTGTTGTCCATGGCCGTGATTACTGGACAAACAGAAGCGCGATTCATCCGAGAATATGACTTTAAACTATTCCGTCGTCCACGTCGCTATAGCCAGATGCTATTGTAAACGAAGTTGTCTGTGCTGTCGCAGTCAATGGCAGTTTTATTAACAGAAGTTATGCGGATAGACCACTAGCAACCAATTGACAAGTAATTGGTTAATTCGATCTAGGAACATCACGGGTGTTCCTAGATCCATCAAGTTCAACAAAAATCCTGGTAGATTGTTCATTGTTAACCCTTTTTCTTTCTCAAAGTCATCATCAAAAATGAGTTATGTAGCTTTTTCAAGCGGTATTGTGATGCTGCAATGTTGTCATCTTTTTCTAACAGGTCAGTCCTTTCATGTTAGCAGAGAGTTTTAGGCATCTTGAGGCTTATATTATGCTTGCAGCTAAAAAAAAAAGAGAATGTAAAAAAATTAGGTAAAAGTAATGGTTTTGCCTAGTGTTCTAAAAATGCGACAGAAAGAATTTGAAGCCTATAACTGACATAAGAGTAACAGACTCTGAATTTTGTTATTACAGCATGATGACATAACTTCATAAGAAATAGCAGAATAACTTACATTGCATAAAATATAATGTACCAAAATTACATCTACTTGTCTTTGCTCGAAAATTCAAGCTAATGTTTCAGAACAATTTTGAGCTCGGCATATCAGACGGAATGACTAATTCTGTATTCTAAGTGACAAAACAGAAATTCTTTACAAGGCAGAATAGAAGTGACAAATCAAAGCACATAGCCGACCTTGAGGAGTAGGATATAAATAATTCCAACATGACTAACGTTTTATTAATGGAGCGCTAGACATATATGAGTTAATAAGCCTTTTTCATTCTGAGTAGTTTCGCTATTTATATAATTTTTAACTTAGTAAACTTAATTTCCCTTATTACAGATACACATATATTTAAAATTCTATGAATTAAATAATTTTTTAAATCTTTTCCTTCCTTAAAAGATTTATATGATTCATTTTTGTTTTATTCGAATATTTCCTAATGCACTCTCGATAAAATCTATGCATTATTTTCAGATAGTTAAATGACGATAAAACAATTTTGGATCTCTTTTATAGTTAATCGAAAGTTTTCGAATCTCAATCACGTTTCTCGACAGAGCAATAAATTTTAGAAAAACTATTTTAACAGACTGATTTTAAATTACTTTATCGAGTCTTTCTTCTTATAATAATAATAACTATTAAACGTTAAATAAAGAAAACACATGATCCTATATTGAACCATTGAACAATTTATTTGGAAGAAATTCTGAATGAAATTTAAAAAAAACAAACATTTTTTTTAGTTAAGTGCAATAGTTAAGAAGTTGTTAGCAAAGAACTAATGTAATATATTTTTTTTTGATCGCCACTTAGTGCTTTCAAAGCTTAGTTTATTTTTAAACCCTTTTTTCCGACGGGGTACTATAAGTCCCATTTAATAAAAATTTTTTAAAAACCTTTGAATACCATTTTTACGGAATATTTGGAAATCCTTTAAGATATTTGAAATGGGCTTAAGATATTTTAGGGGTAAGAAAAATATTTTAGAGAGAAATTGCGTTTTCAGCTGACGGAATTTTCAGGGATTGCGAAATTATCATTTTTGTCCCGAAAAAATTAAAAAAAAAGTTTAAATTTTTTTTTTAAAAAAAAAAGTTTTCTTTTTTTTTTTAACGTTATAATTAATTTTAAATTGAAACTTTTTTTAATTAATTAGCTTTTAAGGGTTTAAAATTTTTAAAGTTGAGTATTTTTTATGTATATCCCTTTAATTTTTAAAAATGGGGACCCAAAAAAAAAAATAGACAAAAAAAACTGCAGTTAATCATAATGCGGTAAATAAAGGGTTAATGCAATAAAAAATTTAAATTAAATTGAAATTTAGATTTAAATAAAAAGTAAAGAGCGCAAATATTTTGAGGGAAAAAAATTCTGCAAAGCAGTGGTAAAAACGAAGAGATAGATCACTGCGGTCTGATGACAGCGAAAATATATTCACTGTTTACTTTGGTAGGTCTGTATGGGATATTTTTACAGATTTCTGATTCATTTAAAACATTCCCTTGTTTTGTATTTTGGAAATAAGTTTTCTTAAAGAAATTTATCCTCCCTCATGTTCCTTAGTGAATTAAATGTTAATTTTTTATTTAGATTACCCATTCCTAATACTTATTTCTAGAAATTATAACGAAGTTTTAAATATTTTTTTTTGTGTGTGTGATTTGATATGAAATGTAATCTTAGATTAATTGAAATTTTAGGTACGCATTTTGAATTGACTTCGTTTTTGAGAATATTGTAATGTAATATTTAATTCATTTGTTTTTTAAATAAAAAAAACACCAATATTTAGTATTTAACTTTTGTTATTAGTTCAATTCATATAATCAATATAGGAAATAAAGTAATTAAATTTATAATAAAAGGAATTAAAGGAATTAAATTTAATACTAAACATTTTGTTATTATTTGTTAAGCTTTTTATGATTTTAATTTAGAAATTTGATTAAGAAATTCTAAATTTGCATTCAATGAAACATATTTTTCTACAGCATTTATACGCATTTAAAAATTAAAATAAAATTTTAATTAAGGCACATATGTTAATAACTGTATAACATGGCTTCTCAATTATTTGACATTATAGTACATCCATAATTTGAATTACATTCCATTAATGAGACGCCGGATAATAATTATAAAAACACAAACAAACGGAAAAAAAAGCAAACCGAAAAATACAAAAATATAATAATTGCTTCACAATTGCAAAAGTTAAGTAAAATTCTAAAAAAAAAATCTAAAATAATTTTAATGATACATATAACGTACTAATTGAATTGAATTTCTTAAAATGTTTTTCTACAGTTTAAAATTCTCTATTTTGAGGTGAAAAATTATGTACTTTATAAGAAAGAACGTACATATACGCATATACACAGAGAATTCTTGTTAATGTTATACCATGGTCATAAATATAATTTAAATAACTTTTATTAGAAGACATTAAACGATTTTTTCATATATAATATATTAAATCTTATTAATAGATGTTTTTTTTAACCTTTTTCAATAAACTTCAACCTCATTGCTAAGAAAAAAATAACTAAACAAATTTGTTGATTTTAAAAAAAAATAAATAAGGTTCAGTTTTGTTCAATTTTTTCAAATTCATTCTGGATGAAGTTGCAAAAGGTATATTTATTTTGTTGATCTGAAGAATTAATTTTTTAAAATTTTTAAAATAACTTTTCACAAAGTTCAATATTTTTTACTTAAAGCTTTTTTTTAAATTATGAGAGGAAAAAAATTAAATAGGGAATGGATAGGGGCTTGTGTAGTATCTGTATCTCTTGATCTTAAATGAGTAACTGTTATTTTAAAGAGGCCCAGTGGCTGAGTGGTAGTGCATTGGCTGCCCTCCCCGATCCCAGGTTCAAGCCTCGCGGGGCTTGACTCAGCCTTTTTCCCCATGGGCGATAAAAGGAAATTTTTGGGAATTAAAAATGGCTTTTGGGACTGCCATATGGGATGCTATGACCCGGGCCCCAAGGCATGATAAATATGGACACAGTAGGCCGGGGACTTTCCCCTGAGTTAAATAATTATTTTAAAAGTTATCCGTTTTTACAAAGTAAAATCAACTATTTTAGGGAATAAAAGAGAATATATTTTGTAGAATTAAGGCTAAGAGAAAAATAAGTGAGTTTGAAAGGTAGAAAGTACTTTTTTAATTCTCACTAGAACATCTTTTTTAAACGTACCTTACCCATTTTAAAACTGATGTTGTTAAAAATTAAAACTACAACCTTTTGTTTTCCTTTTAACAAAAAAAACATGATAAAAAAAAAGCAAAAATTTTTTTCTGACCTCAGATTAAATGTTTTAACATGTTGAATAACATCACTACTTCACAACTATTGTGAAACACACACA
>BMAV01005024.1:0-43526 GCA_019973955.1 Trichonephila inaurata madagascariensis
TCAGTTTCTCCCAACCAACGAATTTTTCCACCGATTCTAAGCCACAATTGATTTTCAGTAGCACTAACATTGGGGGAAAAAAGTGCGGCATAGATTCAGATAAATAAGATACATTAATAATGATACGAAAAAAGTGGATACATAATTGACTCTAGCGTTAAATTTTAGCCAAAAATATTAAATAAATTTGTATGCATTAAGAAATATCAAAATGCTAAAATTGGTTGAAAAAATTATAAAGGTCTGTTACATATTTGAATAAAAAATTAATGCGTTATTCTAAAATAATTAATGAAATTAATTTCCTTATATTTTCTCTTCGTTTTTAGTTTAAAGGATTTAAACTATTAACAGAAACAAAAAACAACCCTACACACAAAAAAGTGCAGAAATATAAATAAAGAGTAGCTAAATCAAACTTCGAAAAATAAACATTTTTTTTTACCTTATTCATTTTAGTCTCTAATATAGAATTTCTCAAACTGTGAGGTGCATCCCTCTAGGTGGCGTGATAATCCTACCAGATGGAGCGAGCATATCGAAAAGCCAAAAATAAAAGATTTAAAAAATTATTGATTGTCTAAAAGGAATTAAAACAAACTGCATTTTGAGATAATAAAAAATACACATTTACAATGATATAATATACTTATAAATGTATCAGTACTGCACAATGTATTTTTGATGATTAATTCATCTCAATACTACATTAAAAACAAGTTTGATAATTAATAGTGACTCCATGGGCTTTTCATATACAAAATTATATGCAAAATTTAATACTTATCTTAATCATGTGTACAGTTTATAATTAAAGTCGTACTGTAGTTATAATGTTAAAGTTTATTATTACTGAATTCAATACATAATTATTGTATGGAGGGGTGCCATGAAAATTATGATTGAAAATTGGGTCATAAGCATTGTAAGTCTTAGAAACGCTGCTCTAATGTTATATTTATCTATTAAAAAATTTTTAAAAAATTACTTGAATTAAGAAAAAAACATTATTAACAGATTTTAAGCTCATATATAAGGTCATATAAAGGTCTTAAGATGTTATCATGATTATAAAGAATAAGCAATTTTTAAGTATCTCACACAAGAACTTTGTTCTCCCCAAAATATAGTATAATTACATTTTAATTTCAGTACATAACAATGAATATTTCTAAATGAATTTTTAAGAAACTTTAATTCGAATATAGCTATGCAAAATATTTATTTTTGAAAGTAAAAAATATTTAAATTAACTAGACAAAATAATTTAAATCGTCCCCAACTCACATAAAACGCTTAAACGCTTTTTTAAATACAAGTGACACGGCAGAAAATAATTTCTTATTCCATTTCGGATTCCAAATCTTTTAAGACTTCTTTGATGACACGAGTAAATTGTTATTCATCATGGTTATTCGCTTCAACAAGATGACGTGACTATGATTTAAAACATATTTTTTTCATTGAGTCGTTTGTTTTTAAGAACATTCTAATTGTTTCAATTTACTTTCAATATTTACGATCTGACTTGATTACTTCTGGGGACAATCATAGTGGTTATCCATTACTTGAAGAGATTTTTATTGGTATAAGAACTAATCTAGATGATGATTAGTCGATGTATTACACAACGATGGTGCAAGTGTTTTGAAAAATTGACGCTAAACTTGCAATTTAACTACTGAATAAAAATGAAGAACACACGAATGACGAATTAGTTGTAACTATGTCAAGGGATGAAAGCTCAGTTTTTTAAAAATACTTCTTAGTTCAATTAATAATAATAAATTATAAAATTAATTTAAAACGTTGTTATTCACTATTAAAAAATATCTAATTCAGTATAAATAATCATGGTATAATATATTTTTAAATGTTACATAAACTTTGTAATCCAGTTACCATAAATTCAAACTTCTATTCAAGGTCGTATTTTAATATTCTTCTATTATAAGCTAAATTATGCTGGTATTACAGAGAATGCACAATTTTTGTATTGTACACAAATAGTTCGAAAAATCTCTTTTATTGCTATATTTTTATTTTTTATTTGAGTTTATTTTCTTCAACTTCTTTCATTTTGAAAGAAAAATGGTATGAATTAAATGTAGTTAACATGAAACAAATAAATCAATACTATAACTTATACGAATACATAAACACGCGCTTGTGCGCGCGCATGTGCACTGAAGTTCCTAATTCAGTGCTTCTCAAACTTTTTATATTCGCGACCCAATTTTCAATCAGTTTTCATCGTGTCCCCCTTCCACATACAATAACAATGCGTTGAATGCAGTAATAATGTATAATATTTTGACGCTAAAGTTAAAATACGAGCCTAATTTTAAACCGTACAAAGTAATAAGATAAGTATTAAATTTTGTGTATGATAAGCCCATTGAAAAATCATTAGTAATTATTAAACTTCTTCTTAACTTAGTATTGATACTTAGTATCAAATATATTGTGCCGTATTGATACATTTATAAGTATACTATATCAGAGTAAATGTGTTTTTTTGTTTTATTATGTCAGAATATATTTTGTTTCCTTTTAGTAAATTGATAATTTTTTAAATAATCTTTTATTTTCGACTTATCGCTACGCTCGCGCCCCCATTGTAATGTTATCACGCCTCCCTAGGGGGGCGCGCCTCACATTTTGAGAAACACTGGCCTAATTGCTTAAAACCTCCCTTTGTCTGGCGAAGTGCAACAAGGCATTGATTCAACAAGTCATCGGTAAGTCCGTTAAGAAATATTCTCTGTCATGCTACCTACATAATTTATTTTAGCTGAACAAAAGTGCTGTATGTTCGGGGATTTTGTGCAAGAATTGACTTTTGATTATGTCCTATATACAGTAAGACCCCGCTTAAAGCGGGGGATACGTTCCATCAAAGTAGAACATAATGCGAAACAGCGCTAAACGAGGCTATCTTAACATGTAAATAATGGGGTTAGGGGAAGATGTATAAAATATTGGTTAGGTATTAAATTTAATAATTATATTTTTTTAACAAAAATAAAACCAAACATTATTTATTTCTTACAAAAATAAAAACAATATAAATGAATATATACATATAAAAACAAATAAAATTCTAAGTCAGTCAGATCATTCAATCTGTTCTGTATTTCCAATTTTCTGCCTTTTTGTCAAGAAGGCATCTTGTTGAAGTTGCCAAATTCAATGCAGCACTAATTTGAGATTGACGTTCACCAGATTCTAATCTTCTAATCACTTGCATTTTAGTTTCCAGAGAAATGCTTTTTCTGGTTGCTTTCTTTTTTTGTTTTTCATTATCACCCATGATGAAAACTAAAGATCATAATATTTGTCACTGTATTAATCGTTATAGTATTATATAAATTTATACTTACAATAATGTCAACAAATGCTTCAAATGATAAAAATGCGTTGCGTCCGTACAGATCCCCACCAAACAAGAAACACAACTACACTGTTTCAGATATGTTATGTACATATTTTGAAACCTATAATTTCGGGGAATCCCAGTAGTGCTGTGAGCAATTTCGGGGAATCCCCGGGTTGAAATAAAAGAGCGCTAAGCCGCGAAACAGCACTAAACGAAACAGCGTTAAGTGGGGTCTTACTGTATGTTGGATAGGATAGATGTCTGACAATCTAAGTTGATAAATCATTAGCTGGAATTGTGCAGAATGTCTCTTAAACCAGCCAAGAATGATTTGTCTCGATCATATGGATAATTGTCATTCCTAAAAATTCCATTGTTGTTTGGGTGCATGAAGTATATGAATGGTTTCAAATAGTCTGTGCCTAAACATGACCATTCTTAGTCAATGTTTGGTTCAGTTAAACCAGAGAAACCAGCCCATTCTATGTAAAACCTGCCCACAGCATTATGGAGCCATTATCAGCTTGCATGGAGTCTTGTTGAAAGCTAAGGTTCATGGTCTCTTGAAATTTGTGCCACAGTCGTAGCCTACTATTATTTCTTACCAACTGGAATCGTAATCCATCTGACTATATAAACAACGTTTTTTTAGTCATCTTAATTTCAACTAATATGTTGACGAATTACGGCAAAGTCGTTTCAACTGAAGCACTCGAGTAGATCCTTTGCTGCAATATCTCATCAATACGAAATTCGCTGCCCTGTCGTAATGGATACCTTTGTCGTGTGCCCCGTATTGAACGTTGCTGTTATTTGAAGAAATTATACATTATTGGTACAATCTTCACACTACGCGTATCGAGGAATGTTCATCTCTCTAACAATTTCTGTAACAGAATTCTCCAAAAGTCTAGCTCAAGCTAGCATTCTGTGTTAGAAGTCTGGCCATTTCCGTCGTGTAATCCTGATATCATCACAAAACTGTTCCCTTGAATCTGTTGAGTGCAAATGAAATCGCTGACAATGCCCAGCTCATTAATTCGTTTTTTACATGAGAGTTTTGCCAGAGTTTTGCGAGAGTTTTATATTAGCATAGAATGAATTTTTGAGCAGTGTGCGCGCGATAGATATATATATAGTATTTAGTGATTGGTATGTTTTATTTACTTATGTATTATTCCCATTAGCAAGGTTGTGGTTATCACAGTTGTTGTAGTGATCAGGAATCGTTTAGTATAATTAAGCATCTCCTTAAGTAGCATTCAACATTTATATTTACTATCATAAACATATATAAAAAAAAATTGAACAATACTTAGCCTAGCGACATTACAAAGCAAGCAGCGGCGGACGAATTTTTCGGAAAGTCTCAGGATTTTATATGAAGCGGCAAACGGAAGTCTTGCAGTCAGCGTGATTTCCGCGGGTGGAGCTTGCTATTGGTGGAAAGATATTGTATGATGGAAACTTATGTAAGTTTGTAAGTTTACTTTAAAAACGCAGAGCTGTTAATTTTCAAGAGATACAGGTACGATTATTTCCGTTAGGCGGGTAACTAGTAATTAAATTTTGCGAGAGATTCTTAAAGGGTAATTGAAGACCAGTACAAATTAAAATGTTGTTAAGATGAAATTATAAAGGGAATTTTTTCATACATATACATATAATATTAATTCTTATATATACCTTAGAATAGAACATTAAGTTAGTAAATAGTAAGATAGTACAGGATAAAGTAACACCTCAGTAATATATTGACAAACCCTTAGGTTAGCGCTAAGATCGAAGAATCAAAGTTTTAAGTCGCCAACCTCCACTTTTATTTGTCTATGTTACCGAACTTAAATACAATTTAGAAGAGAGAATACTGTTAAAAATAATGTAACCAACTTAGAAATACTCAAAATAATTTGTAATAAAGTGAAATTGTATTCCCAGAGAATCATAAATTATCTACTTACTCCACTGAAAAGAACTAAGCAAAGGAAATTAAATGTATATATATATATATATATGTGTGTGTGTGTTTTGCGAACAAAATTGTTATTATAAAACACCTGCAAAATTATCCTTAATGAAATTTACGACTCCATGCACGAAAACAATCCATTCACGCCTTATACATTCTTAAAACCATCATTTCACCTCTTCCCCAGCTGGTCTTTTCTGCGAAAAAAGTCGTAAAAAGCACCTGTTTAGTAACGCAAATAAACGCTCATCGCGCGTAGCGAGACGATATTTGGCAATTTTTCATACTTTTCGTGCTCTTTTTATAGGTCGGAAAGTTCCGCTATTTTCTTGTTTATCACGTGGAAGGTTTTATGGTTCACTTCCAGGTTGAGAGTCGGATGGCTCGCTTCCTATTATTTAGTAGTAATAAAAATGCGAGTCAATAAAATCTTTGACTGTTTTGTGAGCTTTTAAGTTTAAAATGTTTCTATGTATAGAATAGAATTGCACATATTGATTGTGTTAAATATCACTGGAATTGCATAAGTCAGTTTTAATACGTGAATCATTGTTTTGAATATTTTATATACGAGTACTTGAAGAATCTTAGATAATTCCCGTACACAATAAGACCAGATCATAATATTAAATATTTACAAGAATTTAAAGTTTTTCGTTAATAAAAGTTTGCAATGTCGTAACAAAGTTAGTTTGAAATGGAAATCGGGGGTATAGTCAAAAGTTTATCTTGAGGAAAGATGATTACAAATTTAAATTTACAATTATTTTAAATAAATGTTTACAATTACATATAAATATTAAATGAAAACCTTATTATTTTGATTTGTTAATATTGTACGGATCTGAAAAAGTTTTATGAGACCCCTTGTATCCATTAAAATCCTAACTAGTAAATAAAACTCATAAATATACTGTACTTATTCGAATAAAAAGTCGCATTCTTTTTTTCCAACAGTTATGCACTTGAAAATCGGGTGCGGCTTAGTATCGAAGACGAAAAAATTCGTTGGAGGGGGGGGGGTATTTGAACATGATACTAATGGTTAGACCAATTACATGTTTACAGATGAATACAAAAGTTTTTAATACTGGTAAAGTAAATTTATTATTCACCTCTTATTAGTTCCCATTTTATAATTTTTCTTTTAAATTTCGTATAAATATCAGATGTAGATAAACTTTTTCACACTATTTTTTTTTCACAAAAACATGTTAAGAATTTGGGGTAGATCTTAGAATCGACGGAGGCTTCGGTTCGAATAAATACCGTATTTGTCTTTTAAAAATAAAAATAAAAACCGCAAAAAAGTGTGTAAGGCGCTTTGAATCATTTTAAAAATTACAAACTTTCTCAATGTGATCGTATGTTAAATAAAGTTAATGTGCTCTTCAAAACTCAACCTTTACGAACATAAATATTTTTCTATAAATAGTTTATGCTTTCTTTCCGAATGGAACCAGTTCCGTTTTCTTAACAGCATACAAACTGTTGAAACTTTGTATGGCTTCCGGATTCCTCAGATCAGAATACGTCACTGTTTCTTATCTCATTCACTGATTTTCATTAAATTTAAATAGAAAAAACTATTATGAAACCGAAAAATCATGAAAGATTTCAGTAAATAATTTGAAGAATAATTCGTAATTTTGGAAATAACGTGAAGTTGAATTCGGGCGATATGGTATTTTATTTGACAATTCTTCATTTAAAAAGTAATAAAGCTTTTGGAAATTTTATTGATCTCTGATTCACTGGCGTATTTAGTCTTGAATGAGCCCTGTATCAAAATTCCTTGGAGGCTCTTTTGGGGCCCCTTAACATTATATAATATTTTGCTTACGCATGTGGAGCCCCTGTAACGTGGGAGCCTCGTATCGTTGATGCAGCTGATACGGCGGTAGCTACGCCTATTTAAAATTTATTTATTTAAATACATTGTTCTTGATTTATATTAACGTATTTATTATTCGTAACGCAATACTAACTTTTTTGTGTGTCTCAATAAAGATTGCAATTTTAGTAAAAACAAAACTATCATTTCATTCATAGGAGACAAAATGCTTTACTTTAAATTAAAATGAAAAAAAAAGTGTTTGGAATTTTAAAAAATTATCTTTTAACATGAAATTTTCAAAAGAAAACAAAAATAAAAATCTTGTGAATGCAGAGTTTCTGTCTTACGAAGTTTTCTTCTCATTTTAAAAGTAAGTTTTTTTCTAAGAAAAAATTATTTTTGAATAGATTTATTTACGGAACTTTGTTATTAATTTTATTATTAAAATTTATCTGCGTATATACTTGAGTAGACCTTCATGAAGGCAATTTTTGATAAATCAATACAACAATTCTTTTTCTTTCTTCACCTTTTCTCCTTCCTTTTTTGTGAATCTAATAATGTAATGTAAAAAAAAAAATAACAGCAAAACTATCGTGAAAAAATGGTTATCTCATGAAGAACTAAGCAAATAAAAAAATGACTAGATTTAAAGAAAACAATGTCCTTAACTTTTTTAAAAACAATAATCTAATAATTTTCAATGCATTGCGTAGCTAACATTCGGAATTCAAAAATCAATGGAATAAAGAACAAATGCATTCGTTTAATATGTAAATGACTGTAGAAAATATACATAAGGTGATCTAAACTCTACTACAATTTTAAAAATATTAATGATATAAAATGTATTGATTCAAAGTACAAGAACACAGTTAAAAAAAATTTAGTTTGGGTAAAATCTTAAAAAAATCCATTCATAATTTTTTTGATGGATATAACGCATTTTATATGGCTGCAATAAACCAGCGAAACTTGCTTCTCTTTTTTTGAAAAAAAAATAATAATCGACGATAACTAAAAAATAGACAAGAATAAAGATTTAAGTAAATTTCTAATGGAATAGCAAAAAGAATAATAAATAAATTAATTTTAAAGAAACAAGAGTCACAGTTTATTAAAATAAAAATTATAAATAAATTGATTTCTGTAATGTTTCAATGAACAAAGCGAGAAATAATTAAAAAATTCATGACAGTGATTTTAAATTCGAATTTTTTAATTAAATATTTAATGTAATTTAATTATAAATTCTGTAGAAAACTTCATTTGTTCCTTTTTTCACACATCTGTTCCTATTTAAACTCCTTTCCAACGCGTCCCCATTTAAAACTCTCCAATCTTTTCCTATTCAAACTGGCACATTGCATCATCATGACGTTCTAAAAGGTTCTTCCGAATTTCGTGTTTCCATAACCGTTCCTTTGTGCATATGTTTATCTTCGAGAGGCGCGTGTGTTTCCCCGTCAAAATACAAAGTAACTTTCTTATCCTCAAATAAAAACTGCGAGACATACAAGTCGTAAAAACAAAAATCGATACATGTCCGTTATAAAAATGTCTCCAGTCAATTAGACAGCGATGATTTAAGTAGGAGTTTTATGATGTTTGCTCAAAGAAGACACGGCTTGCCTCTGTGCTCTATCCTTTACAATTAATGACCTACATTTGGAATCACAGAGTGCATTGCGAAAGCCGTATGTAATTAAGCCTTGCAATCCATTCTCCTGTAATTAAGCTGTAATTTTTCCCAGTGCAAGATAGCGGTTTTGTACTTTGATTAATTGAATTCCCTTTGGTGGTATGTCTAGAAAAGTTTGAACTAGGATGTGAAGATTGACTGTGTGTCTTCATTGGTACACAGTAACAATTAAGTTAATCATTCGATTTCTATATTGTAACCGTCTTTTATAAATCAGTCAATTATCAAATGCTGATAGTGTGTTAAGAGATCTATGATTAACTGTAAAAGAATCTGATGTGTGTTTGAAGTCTGATTTTTATTTTTATGAAAGAAAAAGCTATAGTTCTTACAAAAAGAATCGAGTTTTATTTATTCTTTTATGTTTGGAAATTAGAATCCGGCAAAAGAAAAAAAGGGAAATTAAAAACTTTTTATTAGGTAATAACAGAGTTTTAAGTAAATATAATAAAATGTTGAAAATAGTGCATGTTTTTTAAAATGTCTAAGGCAGTGATTCCAAATATCTTTTTTGCTCGTGGCCGTACCCTTTTAACAATTTCAAAATATGGTGACACGCTAACAATAAAATGTTTAAAAGAATTTTACTAGTATCTAATACGCTTCCATCTATCCAAGAAAGAATGTTAAATATACCCCGAATACTCTTAGTTTATTTCTATAAAACGACCGAATGATTCGGATCCGGATTTTATTTTTTTCTCGGAGTATAATTAATAATTTAAAAAAAAAAAATGGCGGCACATGAAAGTGCCATGGCACAATGGTTGAGAACTGTGCCGTAACGTACATCCCTGCATCGCGGACAAGCTCAGAATACTAGGGGGCCCAAAGCCCTAAGTTATGGTTTTGTAATCCTTTGTAAGATCCAGCTTGGGACCCAAAACTTGACTTTGTAGGAGGCCCTGATATTCTCCGTTATGCCTCTGGTTGAGAATCACTGGCTTAATGTATTCGACTGGGTTCAGAAACGGGATTTTAAAGAAGCGTATAAATGAATAATTTTTATGATATTTAGTGTCATTTTAATCAGAATATACGTATAAAACTACACACCACAACAAACAAAACACTACAATGCTTTAAAAATAATACTATAATAAAAACTTACTTATATTCAATTTTTTGGCAAAAAATGATGAAAAATATGACATATTTTCAAAACATTTTCCTTTTAATAAAAATGCTTCAATAATACTAATAATATTTTGCGTATATATATAACTAAGATTTCTGTACAGTCTGAACTAAGAGATACAAAGCATATAATTTAAAAGTGGATTTATCCATAATTAAATACATCAGAGTGAAGAAATTTAAAAAAAAAACAGTTATTATTTCAACTAATATTAAATTTGGAAACAATTTAAATTTCTCAAAAATCTAAGTTCTGACTTTTAAATCTAGAATCTGAATCTAAATCTAGACTTTTGTACAAAGTCTTAACTTTATATAAGCAAAATATTATTATGGATGATATTAAAAGAAAAATGTTTTGAAAATATGCCAATTTAGTCTTCATTTTTTGCCAAAAATTGAATATAAATAATTTCTATTATAATAATATTCTTAAAACAACTTTATTTGTATATTCTGATTTAAGTGACACAAATACAAAAATAAAAAAAATTATTCATTTACACGTGATTTTAAAACCACGGTTACTAACCCAGTCGAATAAATATAGCAAAACTATAGATATTAACTGCAGATATTACTACAGACAGATTGAGAAGCATATTTTTTTGTATGCGTACGTAAAGAAAAATTTATTTGGACAAGAAATGAAAATCGTGAATTTAATTTTTCTACATCAACTTAAATGAGTGATTCTCAAACTGCGGGACGCGCCCCCCCCCGGGGGGAATAATAACCCCCCCCGGCGGGGGGGGGGGCGCAAGTATTTCAAAAGTCCGAAATAAATTTTTTTTTTTAAATTATTAGTTTCCTGGAAGGAATCAAAACAAAATACATTCTGACACAATAAAAAATAAATACACGTTGCACATGTTTATAATAATCTGTTCCAATTTCAAAATTAAAAGGAAAAGTAACATAATACTTATTCTATTACTTAAAAGTAACTTACTTAAAATATCTGTTAATGAAAAGTAACCTACTTTACTACTTAAAAGTAACAGATGCAAAATTTAATACTTATCTTGATAATTTTTAGGGTTTATAATTGATATTGTGTAGAGATTTAGCGTCAAAGTAGATTATTATTGTATTTAACGCATTGATATTGTATGGAGGGGCGATGAAAATTATGATTTAAATTGGGTCGCAAATATTGAAAGTTTGAGAAGCATCGACTTAAATAAAGAAATTAATTACAATTTTTTTACATTTTAATAGTATTATAATTATGAATGACTAATGAAAAAAACTAAGGTTCTGATATTTACAAAATAATTTGCGTAATTTTTCAGGCTTTAATTCAGTAAGAAATCGAGCTGTAATTTTATTTTATTGCACATGTTGTTCATATTCATATTTGCCCTTATATATTACCTTAAAAGTAAAATTCGTTGTAGGAGTGTTATTATACTTAAAAATATTTGGAGTGCTGCTTCTAAAAAAATATTTAAATTCTACATATAATTATGCAATTTCTCATTGGAAATAAACCAATTCGCGTTAAAACACCAATTCTCGTTAAAAAAAGGAATGTCATTTTAATATCCTCAAATACTAATTAAGTTTAATAAATTTAAAATAAAAATTTATAAATTTGTATTCCAATGTATAATGTACTGATGATAAAGAAAGTATCTGTGTCTCTCTCTTAAATCTTTCCTATTATATAAAGAGCTTCTTAATAAGATACCGGATCAACAGTAGTATGATTTAACTAACTTAATTCAGTGGTGTAGCAGCACATGAGGGCCAAGTCCTACTGTGCCCAACTCAGTATACGTGACCTTGGACCCTGTGGTGCATGAGAAGATGTTCCTGTCAGGTGGTCAGTCTTACACGAAACTCCCAGTGTTAAGCTCCCAAGCAAGCTTGGTACTCATTTATCGACCCATTGAAGGGATGGAAGGCTGAGTCAACCTTGCCCAGTTCTGGGTTTGAACCTCAGACCGGTGGTGTGAAAGCGCGATGCATTAACAACTCAGCCACTGGACTTCAGTATGATTTAAGCTTCATAGAATGTTTCAATGACATTTTATGCAATGGTGAAAACATTTCATGTAATGATGAAGTTTACGAGAAATTTAACTTAACGTTTTCGTCTTAGGGGGTTCCCCCATGTGACGATCTGTTTTTCAAGCAATTTTTGGGGAGTTTTTTGACAACCGATAAAAAGATAGAACTTAAAGTTTTTTTTATCATTTATTTAGTCTACCCTATAAATTTGAAGTCATTCTGTTTAACCGTTCTTGAGATATGATGGAAGAAAGTTTGAAAAACACAGTTTTGAGAAAAATGAGTTTAAAGTTTCATCCGATTAAATCAATGAAACATTAACTTACCCTTAATCGACGATGCTCTTCGAAGCTAAGCCAAGACTAATACAAGTTCGACGAAATATTCAATAACTATAGATATATCCTTTTAAACCTCTAGATACTTGTCTATACATATATGAACGTATATTTGCATAGAAGGGTCAATGGTATCAATCCGACTATACACAATAAGCCCAGCCTTCGATTGCCAACTCAGCACTCCGAATAGCTGCTCTTCTAACACCTGCTTCTTTATAACGACATCGAACTTTTAAAATACACTTTACCACCGTATTCTAGACATGTTAAGGAAGCAGTTTATGAAAAAAAAAAATTTGAACCTATCACATGGGTGATCCCCCTTAATTGATATATTTCAATCATAAGTTAAAACTTAACTGTAGATTATGAAAATAACTATCAGCCGATCACCCAAAAATGTATAACTTCTAGCACTCTAGAGTTAATGAAAAGTACTTTTTCGTCATTCAGCGTGATCTGATCAAGTCCAGAAACTGTAAGCTTCCGTAAATTATTCCGAAATTTACCATCCAATTAATCTATTGGCTATGTGTATAAGAAAAAATAAATCATTCTTGGAGGTCTAAATATAAAAAAAAATCTGAGAGAAAAAAAATGTTGGGAGAGTCGTTTCTTTTTTAAAAATTGTTGCAAAAATGTAAGAAAAGTATTCTATTGACTTTTTAAATACATAATAAAAGTTTGAAAACGTAGTTGCTTTTATAATACTTAGTAAAACTTTTGCATAATTTAGTGTAATCATTTTAACATATGATTGCAATAGACTATGCAAAAATATTTGAATTATAACTGGATGTATCAGTGATGTTTCAAAAGTAAAATTCTCTCTCTCCCTCTCTCTTTCTATATATATATATAACCTCACTCTCTCTCTTACTGTATATATATATATATATATATATATATATATATTATTCATTATATCCTTATTCAATATATATGTATAGTCAAAATTCTCTACTAAAAAGAGATGAATAATTAATAATCATCAAAAAAGAAAAAAATCGAAATTGAAAGTTAAACCAGACATAAGATTTTAGAAAGGATAAATTAAAAATTAAAAATGATAGAATTTAAAATATAAAAGTATGGATGTTACAGTATTATAAACCTTGATGACTTAGGACAGCTCTTATATATAAAATAATTTATATAAAAGTCGGGTTGAACCTGTTTTTTGGCCAGCCAACCTTTTCCTTTTCTGTTTATAATACTGAGCAAAAATCTATTGAAAATAATGGACAGAATATCTAAATCCATTACAAGAAAAAGGTAACTTACCTAAAAATTGCATTCAAGAATGCAGAGCCCATGCTAAATCTGAGTACAATAAATAAGTTATTGCCACTTTCTGGACTCAAATGCAAATTCAAAGCATGGGAATGGCTGAGTGGTAGCACTTAGCAAAAGTATGAAAAGAATAGAAATAAAAATTAAATAGTGTATACATGCTACCATTACTTAGGATTTACCATTACTAGGATTACATTTTATCAGGACTAAAAATGTAATTAAATATGTAAAAAGATTCGCGATATATATATATAATTAATAAGATAACGGTAATACATGACACCAATATATTATCTTTTCATTGCCAATCTTAATTTTAATAGACCTTTAAAATACTTCTTAGCATATATTTTTCCCATTCCTTATAATATAATTTATATAATTGCCAAAATTAGATGCCTAGGTAAGCCAAAGAAATTATCTCTTCTGACTTCAAAGTATTAAAATTTAATCAGTCTAAGCAAAATTCTTTGAAGTTAACTTTCATCAAATCATTAAATTTGTATAAAATAAGATATCCCTAATGAGCTACATTTGTGGTCGCAAACCGGTGGACCTTGAAAAGTTTTTCTGGTCCGCAGAAAAATCGGGACGTTATTTACATTTTTATGAAGATTCAGTTTTAAAAAGAACGTGTATCAATACATTAGGGAATATGACTAACACTTTTTTAAAAAATTTACCTACTATTTTTAGTGAAATTCCTTCTTGATGACTTTTTCAGGTGTGTCTAGAGGAGCGTTTCTCAAATTGTGGGGCACCCCCCCCCCAAGGGGCCGCAATAATTGTGTGAGGGAAGTGTGAGCATATTGAAAAATCGAATACAAAAATTAATTTTAAAAATTATTAATTTATTGAAAGTAAACAAACAAAATACATTCTGACATAAAAAATAAAATCCTCATTCGCACATATAATACACTTATAAATGTATAAGTACTGTACAAAATGTGTTTCATAGTTATTTAACAATACTAGTATAAGAACAAGTTTAACAATTACTAATGATCCCATGGACTTGTCATATATAAACTTATTTACAAAAATTCACTTATCTTAATAATTTGTACGGTTTATAATTAATCCCTTAACCGCCGAATGAAATTTACACGATTCGCTCCCCAATGCCCCCGTTTTATATGTAGGCGAGCGTATGTATGGGGGGGGGGGGGGGAATAAATAAGGAAATCCTCTGAAATTAGTAATTCTTCGCAATCTCTGTCAAGGCCCATTTATTGCATTCAAAAGTCTTCGGGATAATTTTTTGGATAGCAGTGCACAGAAAAGATCGTACTTCGGAAAGACGTATATATACGTCCAGGGAAATTAAACCTTTGACTGAGCAAGACTTTCATACACAACGGTGCATTGCAACTTCAGTGTCAAAGTATAGTATTATTGAATTTGATACATTATTATTTGTATGGAGGGGGATTGACGATGAAAACTAAGGTTGAATATTCAAATGTATATATCAAATGTCTATATTCAAATGTATAAATGTATATAATGTAAATATGGCAATTATTGAAGGTTTGAGAAGCACTGGTTTAGAGACATTTGAAAGTGAGAGTTTGTAAACAGGATAATTTGGCTGCATAACACTTCAGTTTGGGCATATTGCTTTGCGTTGCTGGTTTGTTTTGGCTTTTCCGTGAAATTTCTTTTCGGTGATGTGGATGTGTGAAATATAGATGCAAAAATAGTTATAGTGATCCACCATCTAGCGGTCAATGTTATTAGTGGCTCACCAAAAAGATGTAAAATTATACTTCTAGTGGATATGTAAAATAGAGATGTCATAACATAGTTACAGCATTGCGTCTGAAACTTTCACTTATTTCGACCCAATATTCAATCATATAATTTTCATCGCACCCGTCCCCCTCCATACAATAACTATGAGCTAACAATAATAAACTTTTACGCTAAAGCTGCAACGCGACTTTAATCTCTTAAGTCCTACCGGAGTATATATATGTCTACATCAACCGATGCCTTAAATGCCCCGGAAGTATATTTACGTCTTACCAAAGTACAGTCTTTTCTGTGCACTGCTATCCATAAAATTATTCCGGAGGCATTGGAATGCAATAACAGGAACTTGACAGTGTTTAGGAAGGATTTACTTATTTCAGAGTACTTGATTATTTGTTCAGTTTCTTCTCATCCTCCCCAATACATCACATACCCTCGCCTTCGTGAAAAACGGTGGCATTGGGAGCAAATCTTGTAACTTTTAATCTGCAGTTAAGGTATTAATTATAAACCGTACAAAAATTATCAAGATAAATATTAATTTTTGGATATAACTTTTTATATGACAAGCCCATGGGTTCACTGGTAATTATTAAACTTGTTCCTAACTTAGTATTGTTAAATAAATTATATAGAATACATTGTGCAGTACTGATACATTTATAAGTGTATTATATCAGTGTAAATAAGTATTTGATTTTTTATTTTTCTGAATGTATTTTCTTTGTTTACCTTCCATAAATTAATAATTTTCTTGTATAATCTTTTGTTTTCGACTTTTCAATGTGCTTGCGCCCCCTTCATACAGTTATTACGCCCAATATGGGGGTGCTCCCTACAGTTTGAGAAACGCTGAGTTATAATAATCCGCTATTTAGCGGTCAACGATATTAGTGGCTCACCAAATAAAAAAAATTACACTTTTAGTGGTCCATGAAGTTTTAAAGGTTGGCGACCGCTTAACAATTTTTTTTCCTTTCTTTTTTAACAATCATAACCTTAAAGTACTTAAAAATTTACTTTAAACTCCCGTTCTTATTGGTTTTAAAGAAGTTTGATTTGATACTATGTGTTTCATAAAACATTACTCTTCGTTCGAATCGTTTCTTGTCAAGGAAAACAAAAACCCCCGTTTTGAAAGAATCATTAAGACAATAAGCGCCCCAGGTGTGAAGGAAGGAAGTACCTTCCAACAAATTTTTTTTCCCCTAGACGCAGGAAAAAGAACCGGGAAGTTCCCATTTGGGGGAAAATTGAAGAAAAAAAATAAGGCCGACAAGTTTAACAATTTTTTTCGACGTTTTAAAAACCCTTTGAAAAAAAATTTTCATAATTTTCTTTAATCCTATTTAAACACCTGGTGAGAGTTTTTAGTGATGTCTGTAAAACGGCTTTTAAAGAGGGTTTTTTAATAGCATACTACTTAAACGGTCAATTTGCTGCTCTACTATGCGGTAAAAATATGTACATTTCCGTGTAATAAGAGTAAAAGTTTTATCCCCTCTATGAGAATTTTTCTAATTTATGCATTTTATTGATGTTTACAGGTCTTTATTATCAAAACAATAAATTTTTAAATATAAGTCCAAATTCCAAATTAAAGGTCTCTGTCTGATTTAAAAATAAAAAACAAAAAATTTTTTTCCCTAAATGTTCGGTTTTCTATTTTAATATATTATTAAAAATACTCCAACTCTGTTTTTTACTCAAGTACTGTTTTTGTCTTCTTAAAAAATCCTTTCTCAAAGTCTTGCCTTGTTAGAGCTGGTTTTAGATGTTTTGTAATGGTTGATTAATTATAATAGTTGAAAAAAAGGGGGTAAGTTGATTGTTTATTACGTCATTTTAGGCCCACAGGATTATTGGGACGCCCGCATAATTTGTAACCACGATAAAGTTACTAGGCCCAAGGTCACCCACCCCCAAACATCTATTTTAGTCCAACATGAATACTTTGGAGCTCAACAAATTTGTTACTTAGGCCTTCTTGGGAAAGCAGTTTTCCCCCACAAAGACTTTACTAGATTTAATGGGAAAAACGTGGCACGATTTCGCCCATGAATTTTTGTGACGGGTCACGCTTTTTTCTTTAACATAACCTCGGGGTTATTTTCCAAGTTTAAATGGCAATTTTTCAATCAAAACCCAAGAAGCAAAAGTGAAAAAAAAGAAAAAAGGCTTTAAAAAACGAAAGTTTTTGAAGGGGGGGAAGGGGAATGTTATTTTGAAAGAGATGCTGAATTAAAAACTGAAGTTCCCGGAAAGTAAACTATTAAAACAAGGTGCATCCTTTTCCCCCGACGTTTCCCCCCATAAAGATTAAACTAAGTTTGTTAAGGGAGGAATGATTATTTGAATTTGGGGCTTGTAATATTATTAGAAGTGAGAGGGTTTTAAATTTTCACTTAAAAAAGTGGTCTAAATTATGCGATTCGGCTTAAATTTTCCTGTGTTTTTTCATTATAGATTCCGCTTATTTAAATTTATTAAATTGTTGACATTTAAGTTCTATTCTTTAAAAAAAATATTAAGAATCAAAAAAGTCATTCCTTTTTCACACCCTACACCCAGCTCAGCGACAACGATACGGGCACCAAAAGGGGGGATATCAACTTGGTTTAAAGGGAAGCTAAGGGGGGCCCCCGCTTTTTCCTATTAATCCTCTGGGGGAATCTTTGGCACCAGCATTGAGTTAATTCACAGCCAATCCTCTCAAGAAGAAACCATGATATTCAGATTAGTTAGTAGATATATAGCGAAGGTTTATTAATCGCGAGGAAGAAGGAGAATAAATCGAAAAAAATTTACGTTATTACTTAATACACAATATTTCCTTAAGCTTTCAAAATAATCTTCTTCATAATTTATTATTTGTCACAATCTAGAGTCCTTGTCAATTTTTAATGAAAATTGTACCTATCAGCTCATGAAAGATGGATAGAAAAATTAGAATGGAAGACTTTAAATTATTTGATAAAATAAAACTAATATATTGTTTATAGAGGAATTTTCATCATAAAAAGTAGCGAAAAAAAGGGTGGTGAAATCAATGAGTTTTAAATCTGACACACACACACACACAAACATAATCAACTAATTACCGTAAAATCCGGCGCATAACGTGACTTTGAGCACTAAAAAAACATGATCGAAATTTGCGGGTGCGCTTTACACGCCGGGTATATAAAAATGATAGCTTTAAAAATAAAAATAAAAAATAGATGAGCACACAAAAGGAGATTATACAGTTTATTTAAAAGAAATGACATACCTAATGATCTTAAAAGGTTCTCTCTTCTAGAGAAGTATACTATATTTTTTCAAGGGGTTTGGGATATAATGCCTTAAATAAATAACTTAAACTTAAGAATATTACACACATACATTTCAGGTTCCTTCATAAGAAAGGAGGTACGCGTTATACAGTGAATAATCCAAAAAATTAAAGAAATGTAGCTTGAAAGTATGGGTGCGTGTTATAAGCCGCATTTTACGGTAATTACAATCTGATCTCTATATAACAAAGTCGCTAAATCCCGGAAAAAAGTTCGTTTTTTGGAAAATTTGTTATATAGAGGTTCATCTTTTAATATACATTAAAAACCACATAAAACAAATTTTAAATTCATAAACACTATATATTAAAAAAGTAATTATTCACATCTTTTTAAAATTAATATATGTTTATTTACATATCTTACCCATCAAAAAAGAAAGAAAAACTGCTAGGAAAACAAGAAAAAAGAATTTTGAAGAATTCACTGTATTTTCAATATTAAGAAAAAAAATTTATACTAAAATTAATGAATTTTAAGGACATTTTATAATTTAAAGCATACAAGAGTGATATTAAACATACATTATTTTATAATTAGAACACGAGGACACGAGACAACTCCACTGAGGGTGGAGGAGGATATCGAAGATGTTTCCAGTGAATTGGGCAATGGGAGTTAAAGATTGCACTTCTTGGATGAAATGTCCAGAACTCTATTGCTCTCGGTGAGTTAGGATCTAATAAAATCTGTTACAGATTTATGACCACGATAAAATGTTTTAAAGAGAGAATAACTTGAAATTTTTTCAGAAATACTTTTAAAATAAGGAAGAACAAAAATTGAATCACAAAAGAAAAAGCTCGTTATATAGAAAATGCACGTCGCTATATAGAGGTTATTTTACAAAGAAAATCGAAAAATGTTCAAGGTTCCAGGAAAAAGTTCGCTTTATAGAAAAATTCTCATTATAGAGGTTCGTTATATAGAGGTCGACTGTATTTTTAAAAATTACATTTAAAAGGCAAAATATGTATGAACTTATTTTCCGTTGCTCCTTTACATGAGATGATGATTTCCAGTAGAGTGTCCTTAATTATACTTACATGCCTGACGTATACATACCTTTATATATGCTCTATACTTGAAGTATACCTGAAATGTAGGCATAATGACTTAATAAAAAGCCAAACTCTATGATGTGATATCCAAAATACGTTAAAAATAATAGAAAGTAAAACATAGTGACTTTAAAACGAGTTTCTTTTGTAGGATCTTTGAGGGAAAATGAATAGTAGAGAAAGGAAAGAGAGAGACACTTTTAAACCTTCAAACTACCTTCGACATGCTTTGAAAGCGTGGGGATCGCAAAAAAACTGCCAAATTTCATTCCCTTATCATTTTTGTCAGTTTTTACTTTTTGTCACCCTCTGTCACTTATGTACGTTAAAACTGAAATAGCGTTTTGAAGATCACAAAGGATATTGTAACACTATTGCAAAGAGGTTATAATTGTTAACTCAGGATCTATACAGCCATGAATTGGAGTCCTGATTCCACTAAATGAGGAATTGCTCATCATGAGAAATAATATGACTATTGCGTATTAAGGTATCCGACTACGTTCGGAACCATGATTTTGCAAAAGCGTACAAATGGATAATATTTATGATATTTAGTGTCACTTAGATTATAAAATGTATATAAAATTGTTTTAAGAATAGTATTACAATAAAAAATTATTTAAGTACAATATTTTGACAAAAAATGAACATTGAATGATCCATTTTCAAAATATTCTCCTTTTGTGAAAAATGCTTCTATTATAATAATATTTTGCTTGTATATAGCTCAGACCTCTGCACAGAGGCCCAACTAGAATTTTTGAAATATTAACTTAGAAGTGGGTTTATCCATATTTTACGACAACAGAGGGGAGCGATTTTAAGAACAAAACCCCAATAATTATTTCAAATGGTTGTAACTCTGAAAATAATGTGATTTTTTCAAAACTCATAGTTGAGCCTCTGTACAGAGATCTGAGCTATATACAGGCAAAATATTATTATAATAGAAGCAATTTTCACAAAAGGAGAACATTTTGAAAAAGGTTATTCTAAGTTAATTTTTTGCCGAAATATTGTATTTAAATAATTTTTTTTGTCAAAATGTGTGTGTCCTTAAAGCAATTTTATACATGCATTCTAATCTAAGTGACACTAAATATCATGAAAATTATCCATTTATGTGCCTTTTTAAAATCACGGTTCCGAACGTAGTCGGATACCTTAAATGGATTTATACCTCACAGTCTTTCTGTAATGCAATGTGGAAACTAGGAATAGAATCTCTCAGCTTAAGTAACATATTCGTTGCTTAAACTTAGTAGAAATTTACGTGATTCAATACTATTATTCTCCTTGTGGTTGTAAAGTTACGTTGACAAAAACCAAAATTAAAGTGGATGAAAGGCTTTTAGCCTGAACAACTATTCTGTAACGTCCTTGCCAAGCGCAGAAAGAAGAAACATCCAAGCTTATGGAAGATATTTAGATAACAATCAATTCGAGTACATTAGAAAGATAGTAGAAATTTTAAAATCTCCACATAAAAATTACATAAATCATCTTCCCAAATAATATAAAAAGTATTTTATGTATTCTCAATGCAAAAAGAAATATATATTTTTTTGTTAATGATGTTTTTAGAAGTCTAAAATGATTTTTCAAACTTTCTAATGATAAAAAAAAAACAAGTACGAAATTTCTTCAAGACTGCAAGACTGCAGCTCGAATGCTCAGGAATGATTTAAAGATAAAAGTAATTTTCAAATAAAATAAGGATAAATTTTAATAGTTAGAAAAACATTTTGTGGAACATTTAAAAGCCGTCTGGGGTGGAAATTTTTAATGAACCCTTTAGCTTTGAGGTAAAGTTAGCCTTTTATACTTAAATGTGTCTCGCTTTGAAAAGGATTTATACTTTCCTTCGAATCCTTTTAAGATTATCTTGGAATCAATACGAATTGGGGTTGGATCCTTAATAGTCTCTTAAATAAATTTAGGATGATATTAATTAAATTGAAAAAAAATTCCGCCCTGGGCCCCCAAATTTTTTTTAAAAAATTTTTCCCCCCTTTTTTTAAAAAAAAATTCTTTTGTTTTTTAAAAAGTAAACGATTTATATATCAAAGAGCCAGAAAAACTGCGACACCTGCTTAATACCTTGTAGAACCAACACGAGCCAGCAGATGTATAACAACACGATACAACATGGCATGGACTCATTAACTAAAAAGGGTACCCTGATAAAAATTCCCACATCTTTTTTAATTTCCCAAAAGGGGAACAATCCATAAACCCTACAGGGTGTGAGGGTAAAGTAGATTTTTTCCACAATATTTTAAAAGGTTTTTAATTTGTTCAATAATTTTTCCGGGTTTAAGTGGCCAATGGAAGTGCCTAAAGTCAAAAGGGAAGTGTCCTTTGCCCCCTGGAGTTGCCCAAATCCTTTGGAAATGAAAAATGGCCCTGGGGGTGGATGTAAATGATCAAGTGGAAAATTTTTTACAACCATGGTTTCCCCAAAATTTATCCCTGGGATTTAAAATCAAAGGGGCCCCACATCGTACCAACTGCACTCTCCTCTTACCATCAGATGCTTGTTGTCTTTTATGAACACAACAAAAACAACATAGCGAACCCTATTTTATTGCATGCCACTATTTTTTGCATGGCAATTCCCTTTTTAGGCATTTTTTGGCTTTTCCCCAATGGGACTGCTGATTGGGGATTTTTTTCTTTTCAAACCCCAGTACACATTCCCCGGGGGAGGTAAACTTTTTTAGTGGTTACACCATATAGGTTTAAAACCCAATTTTGCGCAAGGGAACTTTTACGCCCAGTTTCAGACACCTAAAAACTCTGACGATGCAAAAACGTACTTTAGGGAAATTTTAAATTTTTCCGAGCAGAAAACCCAAAAAGGGACTCAAAAAGGGTCATTTAATGCCGATAATCATGGGCGCATTTCCCGGATTTTTTTGCATCATTAAATCCACCGACTTGGGCCGGGGTCGAACCCTCAATCTTGGGAAAACAAGGCCAGCGACAAACCAACTACACAACCCCAAGCCTTATCTTTTTATCATTAATTGAATTCATCTTATGCAGTTTTGACAGTTTTCTGCTCTCTTTCTTTATAAATTACATTTAAAAAAATTCAATCTAAATTATCTCAAATAATCATTGTTGGGATTAAAATTTAAAAATTTTGGGGCCCCAAAATGATTTGGGACTTTTTGGTTAGGAACCTAAAAAGTATAAAAAATTAAAATCAAATATTATATAAAACTGTCTATTTATTATTTTAAAAAAAAAGGGCCTATTATAATTATATACTAAAGAGCAATTTTAAGATACTTGTCTAATAGTTTACAACACTACCTTTAATTTTAATGAAGACGACGATTCGTTTCAGCTTGAACTCGGTAAGAAACTGAAGGTGTTTAGATTCCATAAGGACCCACAACTTGTCAAAAATCTTACACATTTCACGAAAATTTAATGGGATGGATTCAGGAGTTCGAACATCTTTCTCGATGATGTTCCAGATGGATGCGACGGGATTTAAAGCATGTTGATTAATGATCAAGGATTCAAGATTATATGTATGTAGAATCTTATGCATGTCGTCGGACCCTTCGGAATATAATTCGAGAGGGATAATATTCTATTGATTCATTAAAAGAGGTGTTATATCAAGTGTGGTATTGAAGATATATAAGTTGAAGTATATTGTCACCAAGGATATTGCGCTAAAGTTGTTCTGAAGATACACGATATTACACGTACTAGAATTCCATTTTAGTCCACATAATGGATCCCCACAAAGAATTTCACCCCTAAGCTCTTGAACTATACCCTGTTGTAAGAAGTTCTCATTGCTTCAATGGTCTTGGTTTCGTACTCTGCTATCGGCATATATCAACGTGAATCTGAATCCATAAGCCTATGCAACATTTTCTCACAATCAGTGGCATTACTTTCACATCCATTCTAATATTTGCACCCTATGTTATGCGATCATCAGAGATTGCGCGTATGGAAGGATTACTTCTCTATCTTTAAAGCGCAATCGTTCTTAAACTGTGATCCGCAGACCCATGGGGTCCACAGCGCCTTTCTAGGGGGTCTGCAGAGTTTCTCATATAACATTGAGATTGCTTATGGAATAATTATTTCTGTATCCTTTAGCGCAGCCGTTCTTAGACTGTGTTATATGATCATCAGAGATTGCGCTCATGGAATGAATACTTCTATACCCTTAAGGCGCAATCGTTCTTAAATTGTGATCCGCAGACCCCCCGGGGTCCACAGCGCTTTTCTAGGGGGTCTGCAGAGTCTCTCATATAACACTGAGATTTTTCTCTTTCACAGACCATAGAAGGCCTTGTGGAAAAATTGAAAGATGTGCCTTCCTAGACTATATTACTAAGTAGTCCCAATGAAGAAATTTCACTAGAACTTGTATTTTGATCAAGAATATTAAGTCGGGGAGGGGTGTTTAAAATCTTGGGGATCCACGAAGTCACCCTGATACATAAAGGGGTGGGGGTGGGGATCGAAGCCTAAAGGCCGTATCACACGTACATTTTTAGTGCAATTTTTTTACCAATTTTTCGTCCTATCTGAGGGTGAAAGGTTGCCGTAAGTAAAATGATATGTTCTGTCGTCAGCCGCTCTCTTTCTCCACATTGAAACATTACTCGCCGATTTTTTTGCTTCGGCAAATGAACATCCAAAATTATTTCCTTTATTTCGCTCGTGCTTTTGTTGATGGGCGTAAACAGAAGTAGAGCACCATACTATTTAAAATATTATACGCCATATCTGATGCTTTTGACGAAATCGAAGCCGACGTAGGGCGCCGAAGAACTCCATTGGCTGGAATTTCAAGCAACTTTTATTTGGAACAACTTTTTGAGCTCACTCGCAAAAAGTTGTTCAAATGCCGTTGCTAAGGCAACTAAGTAAAAATTGCTCGAATTGGACGGAAAATTGCTCGAAACGTGTACGTGTGATACGGCCTTAAGAATCACTGCTTTAGCGAATCGATGATTCTGGATTGGTGCGGCCGCTAACACTCGTTTGGCAACTAATGATTTCTCAGACGTCTGTCCACTATTACAATGCGATTTAATCGATGAATCTATTGTCAAATTATTTCACTCAAGGGGTTGGTATTATCGGGATCCTGGAGAGTTTAGGAGAGTGGGTGTTTATTCACCACTTTTATACGACTTTAAAATTTCGGGAAAATTGTGCCTTTGTGTAGTTTTAAAAGGCATCGTTAATAAAACAATGAATCAATTAAATTCACTTTCATGTTAAATTTTAAGACTTCATTTACGCTGCAAATGTATTAAAAAGATTAATACCAAATCTCTGATTAAGCCTGATAGCTATTGTAAAATGATGTTGTGTGTGTTTATGTGTTTCTGAAGTAAACATAAATCATGCAGTTTTTCCTTTTTCTTTTGTTGTAAAATGTCTCTCTTTTTGTTATTTATATTTTAGCGAATGATGTATTCGTCAAGGGCTGCTTCTAGAAGTGTTTTAGCTTTGAAAATTAAATAATTTTCCTGAATTCTAAAATATTATTTAGTATCGATTTTTTTTTTTTTTTTGGCGCATTTTTTGAAATTCTTATTGTAAAACGTACAGCAATACATTTTTATGTTTAAAATAGAAAAATAAGAAGAAATCTTTTTATTAAATACTTCTTGAAAGCAATTTGTTAAAATTCCATATCAACATTGAATAATTTATCATAATTGAAATCTCTAAGTGTGAAATACTGAAGTTGAGCATTAAAATCTTTATCTTTTATTAGAAAAATAATTGACTTGTCTTAGAAATCTTTATAAAAATTAAATTCTTTATAATATTCCAAAATTCAATTTTTCATTTTTTTCATTAAATATATTTATTAAAATCATTTTGTTTTCGTGAAATAAAGAATGAAAGCAAAACAAAGGATCTGGAATATCTAAGTTTATATATATATTTCACGGTAAAATACAATTTAAAATTCAGTATTCGTTTAATTTCAAATGATTTAAATCTTTCTAATTTATCTATGTTTAAAGAAGGTCCCACAAATCTTAAAAATAAACAGTTTTTGTATTGTTTATTATTTTACCGCAATTTATAAAGATTTCCAATAGTCACGCATAACTGTTTTTTAGTCCTATTTATATTTTTACCAATGAAAGATATAATTTTAATTTTATATCAAAATATTTCTCAGAATATAATTTGGAATAAATTCTAAAAATATTTATTATATATTATATATTTGTTGTGTCTAAAATATATTTAATTATGTTATTAAAATTGTCTCATGAAAACAATTATTCTTGGGGATTTATTTGACTTCAAATAATAGCAAAAGTATTTCGTTTCAGATTTTTTGTTTGCATTTATTAGTTTAAATAACATTTCGTAATTTATTTTTCAATTCTTTGACACCCCTCCACTTTCACTTCTTCAATTCGTGTTTATTTATTTTTTTTTTTTCATTTCATTTTATTTGATATTTATGACCCATTTGTGAAAAGCAGAAGACCAAAAAAATTTTCAACTAAACAAAAGAATAAATAGCAAATTTCTAGGTTTTATTTGCTTTGATTTGAATTAAAAATGTTTAATAAGATGCAATTGACTAAATTTTTTTTTAAATAAGATTAAGCTTGCTTACTTTTTATAAAGAAGAACGTTTTATGAGGTTGTAATATATAATTATAAATATACCTTCTAAGCACACCACAGTTCATTTTTACTACTTTGATTTATCTTTATGTTTTATTTAAGCATTTCTACATTTTTTAATTTTCCCCGTTACCTAGAAAATAGTTATTCAACTAAACAAAAATAATTTTTCAGAAATTAAACAAACATTTGAATGAAAAAGAGTCATCTACAATGAATTAGAAAAGATAAAATTATTTATATAATTAATACAAAGTGTGTTGATCTAGCTGGATTAGCGTATACTACATATATATATATATATATATATATATATATATATATATATATATATATATATATATATATATATATATATATAAAGATATGATTTTCATAAATTAGGAATTCACACACATTTTATATTTTCAATTAAACATTCAAGTAAAATGCATTTCTGTTAATAGTTAGGAATTGAAAAATGTGAATTTGATATTGCTATATGCGTTAGCAAATTCAAATATTTCTATTTTATATATTTTCTGAGTTAATTTGTGTGGTAAGTCCCGCTTTTGATTCAAAATTTCTCTTCATCCAATGCAATTATAAAATATCAAAGCCAAGTCTATATACGTCATGACAATATATAAATCATATAGATACAATATATACGATAAACTTAATAAATTAAATAGAATGGAGGGAACAAAATTAGATATAAACTCTTGAAAACGATTTTTACAAGGTTGATTTAAAAATCAGGTTTACCTTCTTCACTGCACATTCTATTAATTTGGGTCACATAATTGATATTGGATTATGTGATTGCGTCATTCTACAAACTGCTATGAGAATGTAAACACAGTTGCTCCGCTAGCAGTTGGCATCAAATAATAGCTACGAGCTGTGTGTGATCCCGTTTTTTGGTCGACTAGTTATGAATGCGGTCACATGAAATTCGATCAAGATTGCTTCATTCGACTTAAATGCCGTGGAAAAAAACACACTGTTACTCCACTGTCAGTATACATCGAAGAATTGCTAAGAATTGAGTGATATCATATTTTTCTATATATAATCAAATCTTCGATAACAACTCATCAATTCACTAATATCATCTCTTGACTTTTTAGTACCTTCTCGTCCGTCAACCGAACAGGTTGAAAAATTCTGTTACTTATTCATATTTTAAAGTTTTTACAAAAATTTAACCGGGGGGGCCATTTATTTCTCTTTCGAGTATCTCGCAGTTTTCTTATGTCTTATTAACAATTACAAAAAAAGCTTTTAAAAAAATATTTTTTTTATTTTCTGAATTTTATGTTTTACATTCAAATTTTTGGGGGGAGAATATTTCCAAAGGGTTCATTCACCGTCATGAAAATTATATTTAATGGGGGTTATATCCTAGAAAGAAGAAATTTGCTGCAATGCACAAGGGGAAAATCCCATTTCCCACATCTAGGGGTCCCCCTTTTGCGACATTTTCTACATCATCTATAGTTGGGAAACCATCTTTTGGGATGTGATTTCCCCCCTGACTAAACGCCCTCATCCCCAACTAAAACTTCTTTGCTTGGAAGCAGTAAGACGTCCTTTTCCTTTTTTTTTGAGCCTTTTTCTTGATTCGTTCTTGCAAAGGAATGTTTTTGGGTTTCCCCTTTTGTTTCTTTTTTAAATTTCTTCCACAGTTTAAACCATTTTCGGCAAGGTAATAAAAGATATATGATGCCGCCATTCTACAGATCTTCTTCTCCTATTTGGTATCTTTCTTTTCTTTGATCGAAGTGATCAACCCATCCCATAACATTGTTATATACAGCGACAGCATTTAGACACGGTATTTCTTCTTTAGTACCATCTTTTTTTGTCTGATTTTCAGATGCCATAATGTCTGGATTATGTGCAGCTGAATAAAACTGAAGCAGAAATTAGTCTTCCCACATTGTTATCATAGCAAGACCAATATATTATAATGGATTTTGCATTTCCCACAGGTATATTTTGTAAGATCCTGTAGATGGGAATATCTTTTTTTTTATATTTATATATATAATATCACTTAGATACTTTATAAAATTATTTTAAGATTTTTACAATAAAAATATTATTTAATTGCAACATTTTGGCAAAAAATGAACTTAGAATTATTTATTTTCAAAATGTTCTCCGTTTATGAAAAAAGCCTCTATAATAATAATATTTTGCTTATACATAGCTAAGACTTCTTCAGAAAGCCTGAACTAGGATTCTACAAAAATTCACATTATTTCCAGAGTTACTGCCAATAGAAATAATTATTGGCGTTTTTTTTTTATTTTTTTTGTTGTTAAAATTTTACCACTCTGATGTATTAAAATATGAATATGTCCACTTTTAAGTTAAATATTTCAAACATTC
This sequence comes from Trichonephila inaurata madagascariensis, assembly GCA_019973955.1. NCBI lineage: Eukaryota > Metazoa > Arthropoda > Arachnida > Araneae > Nephilidae > Trichonephila > Trichonephila inaurata. Next base: position 28,862 of record BMAV01005024.1, read on the forward strand.
TAGTCCAGACTCTGTACAGAAGTCAGATATATATATGCAAAATATTATTATTATAGAAGCATTTTCCATAAAAGGAGAATATTTAGAAAATAAATAATTCTCAGTTCATATTTTGCCAAAATATTGCATTTAATTAACTTTTTATTGTAATAATATTCTTAAAACAATTTCATACTTGTATTCTAATCTAAGTGACATTAAATATTTTTAAAAATATTCATTTTTATGCTTTTGCAAAATCATGGTTCCGAACGTAGTCGGATAACTTAAGGTATCCGACTACGTTCGGAACCGTGATTTTAAAAAAGCGCATAAATGGATAATTTTCATGATATTTAGTGTGACTTAGATTAGAATACATGTATAAAATTGTTTTAAGGATATTTTGACAAAAAAAATTACTTAAATACAATATTTCGGCAAAAAACTAACTTAGAATAACCTTTTTTCAAAATATTCTCCTTTTGTGAAAAATGCTTCTATTATAATAATATTTTGCCTGTATATAGCTCAGACCTCTGTGCAGAGGCTCAACAATGATTTTTGAAACATTCACATTATGTTCAGAGTTACAACCAATTGAAATAATTATAAGCGTTTTTTTTCTTAAAATTTCTCCCATCTGTTGTAGTAAAACATGGATAAAACTCCTTCTAACTTATATATTTCAAAAATTCTAGTTGAGTCTCTGTACAGAGGTCTGAGCTATATACAGGCAAAATATTATTCTAATAGAAGCATTTTTCCCAAAAGGTGAATATTTTGAAAATGGGTCTTTCTATGTTCATTTTTTTGTCATATATTGTACTTAAATATTTTTTTTATTGTAATACTATTCTTAAAACATTTTTATATACATTTTCTAATCTAAGTGACACTAAATATTATAAATATTATCCATTTACAAGCTTTTGCAAAATCATGGTTCCGAACACGTAGTCGGATACCTTAAATCGCGTTTGTCGGATTAATTGGATTATCATATATTGGATTTTCGTTAAGAAACTAGACCGACATTTTCATTTTTATGTAACCAGAGACAAGTTTTGAAACTGAATTTTCGTGTGCAGAGGTATACACAAAAGTGGGGCTTAGGGGTTGAAACCCTAGCTGAACCTCACCATATATAGATTTAGATTATTATTTTTTTATTTTTAGAATAAACATTACACATCTTTTTAAAATATAACCCCAACACCATAAAAAAGTCTGTATAGGATACCGCTAGTTTATTTGAGCATGAGTCTCTCTCTCTCTCTTAGATTATTGTATTTTACTACTCTTTTTAATGGGATTTTCGTAATGAGATTCTAGATTTCGAAAAAGAAAAATTTTTTCGACCAATTTAAATTTTCATAATTTTTTTTCTCTCTCCAGGATGCTCTAAGGTACTTCATAAAAAATAATTTTGCATTTAAAAAGTTGGGATATACCTGTATATTACCTTCAAATTTCCGATTTTTCGAAAACACTGTTTTATTAAAATCTTATTTATTCTGAAAGTACCAATATACTAAAATAATAAAAATATTGCAAAAATTTTAAGTTTTGTATTTTTGTTTTTGACACACATATTTTCAAGTCGTCCAGTGAAATTTTGAATTTAAAATTTTCTGAATTTTTCAAATATTTTTGCCTTAAGTTCAAATTTTTTCAAATATTGTTATAAATAAAATCTTAAAAATGAGTGTGTTGTTTTTAAAATATCATGTATGCTGAAATAAATGTTAAGCCGTAGAAAGAATAAGATCGTAGTTTAAAAAAGGTCGAAAAATTGGAATTTCTTTAAGCTCATTCCGATAAGCTGCTCGGCAGAATAAAAAGCTAACAGAGGTATACCAATTTAAAGGTTTTTAATTAATATCTTTTTAACTAATTGCGATATCGAAATATAAATGGTCAAAACATGCATTGTCATCTAAACTAAACGTGTATACAAAATTTTAGTTCAATCGGTTGAAGACATCAGCTTCAAAGTTGAGTTGCAAGATTCCACCCGAACAAATTACTTTGCAAGTTAAATAAAAGCTTGTAAAGAGGTGGCCGTGGTAGTCTAGAGGTCAAGGTCACGGATTTGTGGCTGGCGTATCATGAGTTCGAGCCTAGTACCGCTGAAGACGCGCCTTGAAGAGGGGGCCGATGCACGTTAAATATATCGAGGCTCAAACATCTTCCCGTTGATGTGGAAGTTAAGAGAGGGGTGTCAGCTCAGATGTCTACTTCGTCCTTTTACCATAGTTTAAAATTACGAGGTCTGTCACCAATAGCCCGCGTGCAGCTTTATAGTCCTACGTAAATATAACTCAAACTCTGTAAAAGAACCCCATGAAACGATCCGATGTAAATAATCAGTGAGTGAGTGAACATTAACGTCGCACTATTCAGCTAATCGAGGGCTTTTGGTAACGGGCCTCGTAATTTTGAATCATGGTCAAGTGACGAGGAAGACACAAAAGCGGGCACTCCTTCTCCTAACTTCCACATCACACCAATGAGAGGATGTTTGAGCTTCGACAGATTTAACGTACATTACCCCCTATATGTGGGTCTTCAGCGATACAAGGCTCGAACTCATGGCCCACCGGCTACGAGTCCGTTTCCTTTTCCACTAGGCTACCACTTCCACCCGATGTAAATAAAATAAATAATCTGAGGGAGAAAATTAAATTTTATTTAATGTTCAGATTTTAACTCCAAATTGTGTATTCTTAAAAACCTAAAATTAGAGGAAATGCAAAATATTTTACTAAAAACCAGGAAAATGATTAAGAAGTGATAGAATATTTTTAAATAACTAATCTAAAAGTAAAAGTAGCATGAAATAAAAGAAATGAATACTAATTGTTAGTGATTAAAAGAAAAATATCATTTGATCACTATTTACGAGTTATTTCGTCTATTTTCCATCAGTTTAAAGCAGTGCTTCCCAAACCTTCAATGTTTGCGACCTAATATTCAATCATAATTTGCATCGCCCCCCCCCCCCCCCTCTCCATACAATATAATGATGTGTATCAAATTCAATAATACTATACTTTGACGCTAAACTGAGCGTACGACTTTAACCTCTAAAGTCCCCGATGTATATAAACGTCTCACTCAGCCAGTGTGTCAATTTTCCCCAGACATGTATGTACGTCTTTCTGAAGTACGAACTTTTCTTTGAACTGCTATCCATAAAATTATTCCGAAGGCTTTGGAAAACAATAAGATGACCTCTGAAAGTGTTTGCAAAGGGTTTACTTATTTCAGAGGATCTGATCAATTATTCCTTTTCTAACCCCCTCCCCTCTCAATGCACCACATACGTTTACCTACGTGCTAAACGGTGGCATTGGGGAACGAATCGCGTAATTTTTAATCGGCATAATTGAGTATTTTATTTTTTCTTGTGTCAGAATGTATTTGTTTGTTTACTTTCAGTAAGTTAATAATTTTTTAAAACAATCTTTTGTTTTTGACTTTTTAATATGTTCGCGCTCCCCTCGTAGGATTATCTCGCCTCCCCTAGAGGGGCGCGCCCTACAGTTTGAGAAACACTGGTTTCAAGATATGTCGTTACCATCCTATATTCTTGATAATCTATAGCAGGGGTCAGTACGCTTTTGGCTATGACCTGCCAAACCAATCTACCAATATGATTCAGTGCGCCACACAGACATTTTTGAAGAAATTCGATTCCGGCAATAATGCATGCAGAGTTAGAGAATAAAGTTCAATTATATAGATATTTAGAGTTTTATTATATATTAGTTGTGTGCATCATTTAAATATAATTCTTAACATAAAAATAAACAGCACAAAATATTATTTCTTCAGCAAAAATAAAAAATTAAAATTTTATATATATGATGTATTTTTAAACATATTTTTTAAAATAAGAAATAGACAACATAAAATATAAGTATTTCCTTTGATTATAGATAAACAAAAATGCTAATGCTAACCTAGGGCTTGCACTGCTCTCCTTTCATACAGCAAAATCAGGAGTATAAATTGTGAGTTTTAATTTAACACGATTCAGAGCATTCAGTTGTGAAACAATTTTTTTGTGGACTCGAAATATTTTTCATATGATGAAAGATTTTTTACTTAGACATGTATAGCTAAAAACAGAAAGCAAAGTACATGCAATTTTCTCCATTATCACAATAAAATTTCTACAGCAAAAACTCTCAATAATTTACAAAATAGTTGTAAATTTATCTCTTTAAAGTTATCTTTCAGATTTTTTCGTAATGCTGTAAGCGTCCGTAATTCTGAAGATGTTTGTTAAATAAGGTTCATTACAAATTTATCAACCTCCAACCATTCAAAAATTGACAAATTTGTAGAGTAGTGGAGAGTGCAACTGATAATTGTACCACATGCCACATGTGGCACACGTGCCATAGGTTGCCGACCCCTAATCTACAGCATAGATTAACAAGGTATATGTGAAGGAATAGATTGTTAATTAGTTTAATTGTATGGATAGTTAATTTTTGAATGATATGTTAAGTCTTTTTGTTTAGAAATCATTTACATAGTTTTACATTCACTTTTACATAGATATATTCAAGTCAGAGGAGGGATGAATAAATCTGTGTAAAAGGGAATCATTTATAATTCTGGTACATTAATAAATATATGAATATAAATCAGCTAATGATTTTGTTGAAAATTATTAATAAAATAAAGTACATGAATTTTTGAAGCGTTTGCTTTTAGTATTCTGCCTGATAATCCTGTTAGATTTTTTAAAGGAATACTATTTAAGTTGTGTGTTCCCTAAGTTAACAAAAGATTACCAATTATTGCACAAAATATATGTACCATATATTGTAGCGTATGACGCGTACTTTTAAGATAAACAATAAAATGGAAATTTATGGGTGTGTGTTATACACCGGATATAAAAAGGATAGCTTTAAAAATAAAAAAAGAGACGAGCATAAAAAAAAATTATATTTCTACATATACCGAAATACTGTTAATTTAAAAAAATGACATGCTGTATGAACTGTCATCATGGATAACATATTCGTCTTCCGTTATATCTTCAGGCACATTCTGGAATTCTGTTTCTTCTTCTCCATTACAGCAATTCTGATCCATAAATAAATAATCATCTTCCATTCCAACTAGTTTGCTAGATGCTACATTTTTTTTAATAACTTTTGAATTACGGTAGTTTTATTATCATTTCATGCTTTTATTATCCACTCACACACTATTTCTAGATTTCAAAAATAAGAGCATTGCACTACACTTCAGGTTAATCCGTAATAAAGGGGTATGCATTATACTGAGAAAACATCTAAAAATTAAAAATTACAGTTCAAAAGTATAGGTGTGCTTTATATGCCGGAATATAAGGTAAATATTCAGAGAATATAAAATAAGAATAAATTAACTTGATGGAGTATGATATTTTTGAAATATACTCTTCTTTAAATTAATGCAGCAAAAAAAAGAATTCTTAACATATAATGATATACCTAATGAAATCTTTATTTAGAGAGAGTGAGACTTTTATTAACGTCGCACTATAAGGCAACACGAGGGCTATTGGTGACGGAGATCGTAATTTTGAACCTTGGTGAAGTGACAAGGATGACACATGAGCTGGCCCCTTCTTTCTCCTAGCTACCCCACCACACCAATGGAAGGAGATTAAGCCTCAACAGGTTTAACGTGCACTTGCCACCTTTGCATGGTCTTCGGCGGTACCAGGACTTAAACTCACCGTACTCTGGCTACGAGTTCGTGTCCATACTCCTAGGTTAACACAGCCACATCTCCTTCCAGGGTACCTTTTTGTGATTGCCTTAGTCTGGGTGATTATCCGAGCATTTATCAGAATTATTTTTCTCACGGTATTTGTGTGTGAAAAATGTATGATACCTCCAGAACATTTACCTTATTTTACGTAAAAAGAACCCTTAATAATATATATACAAGTAATGTAATTCCCTTTAATTTCTCTAAGCAATTTTTTAAATTTGTAATGCGCCTGGGCTTCAGGACTCGCGCGTAAATAATTAACTAGCTTACCCGCGTAACAGGATAATTGCAACCTTATCTCTTGAAAATTAACACCTTTGCGTTTTTAAAGTAAGATTACACCAGAAACTATCAAACGATATCTTTCCACCAATCATAAGCTCCATCCTCGGAAGTCACGTGGATTTCAAGACTTCCTGTTGATGCTTTCCACGAAACTCCGAAACTCTGGAAAATCCTTCTCTTTTGTAGTACGCGCGTTTATCTTATTTATGCTTTGTGTGTGTGTGTTGTTTAAGTATCTAAGTGTCAAATAAAGTGGATTATCTGTTAACAAGACTGTCTCATCAATACCAACCATATTACATCAACCATCTAAATAATGATCCAGATAAAGAAATTCTTTACACTAGACATGTCTTTATATATATATATATATATATATATATACTAGCTTTTACCAGTGGCTTTGCTCACGTAGATGCCTCACTTTCAAAGTCATAATCATTATCATTAGAAAGTAAATAAAATTTGAATTTTTTATTGCTTAGCTAGAGCCATTAAAATTTAAATATTCTAAAATTCAGCCTAGTTTTAAAAACTGAGAACATACTTTATTATAATATATAATTAACAACGAAAATTCAATAACTTAAACTATTAATATTTTAAAAAGTCGAAAGAAGTATCTACGTTCGGTAAATAATTCCTCTTTAAAAGAGCTGAAAAGAGAATATTTTTCTAGAATGCTACTGTATACTGTATTATATGTTCTTCCGTCAGGTGAAAATATGTGAAGATTTTGTGCATGCAAACAGGCTACATATAGTTGGCCATAAGCATGGCTTTTCGAAATGCACCCCTGATACCTGCAATGTTTGCCCTTGCGCTTTGTTAATAGTAACAGAAAAACTGAGTTTGATGCGAAATTGAACTCGTTTCAATTGAAACGGTAGATTAGTAGGGATAATTGGAATTTGAGGTATATATGATAACATTTTCCCCTTTCCCGACACCTGTTAAAATAGTGACACCAAGTATATTCTGCGTCAATTTTGTGATCCGAAGCCTCGTTCCATTACGAAGTTGGGGAGTATCGAAATTTTGCATAACTGGTACATTTAGTTTTAAATGAAGCTTATATGAGGGTACACCCGAAAGTTCAAGCGAATTTAAGAACTGCGTGGGATATGAAGTACTTTGTTCTGTATCCATGGTTGTATCCATTGACAAATATTCCTTCATTTCCCCCGCACGTCTTTTAAAATTTCAATGTGGATTTTATTGAGGATGTCATTGTTACCTACCATTGTACTCTATATTCTTATGTTTTTTGTGGATGTCTTTCAGGGCCATGGGACGTCATCTTGTGTTAGATCCAGGACGGATCTGCCGGAAAACGAGACGCCTAAGAGGAAAACAGGCACTCATCTGTAAAAAGGAACCGGAAGTAGTAACAGCAATTGGGGAAGGCTCGAAACTCGGCATTCACGAATGTCAGCATCAATTCAGGTTTAGGAGATGGAATTGCACAACCACGAAAAGGTCCTTGAAGAAAGTGCTAATGACAGGTAAATAATCCTGACTTGGATTCTAAGTATTCTGTATATGACTGTCTTAATAGCAGGTATTGATTAGCGTTATTTGTAAGCACACGATGGCTTCAGTTCGAATGCAGGGAAATAATTATCCCAATTAAACGTTGAAAGTAGAATTCATTAGCTGGGTATCAAATTCTACGTGTCAAAGTGTTATCGAATAAAATATCAAGTTGATATATTTGAAGAGATCATTAAATGACGGAATGATTATCTTAATGAGTATTTCCAGGATCTAATGAATTAATTTTGAAAAATAATAATTTAATTGTCAGCTGGTAAAAATGTTACAAATCTTTTCCGCTTTATTGAGCCATATAAATTTGAGACGGTAAGAAGGTTCGTAAATCAAAGTTATGAAAAAATTGGAAGCTCTCAATATTCTGAACACATCTTATTTTATATTTCATTACTCAATTGGTTAAATTGTATACATTCATTTCATTTCAATGATGCTTATATATTTAAATAGCTCTCCGATTTTATTTTATGAATATGTTTATTATCATATTATTGGAAATATAATCAAAGAGAGAGAGAGAAAGAGAAATAGTAATGAAAATATACGCAGAAATCAAAAGTTTGTTAGTTTTATTATTAAGGGAGACTAAGTATGTAATGAAATTTAGAACCACCATTGTCAAATAATAAAAATGTACATAATTACATCAAATTAAGAGAAATAAAAGAATTTTCAGCTGGATTTGAAAAAATGTTCACATTTAAGGTATCCGACTACGTTCGGAACCGTGAATTTGTAAAAGCTTCTAAATTGATAATATTTATGATATTTAGTGTCACTTAGATTAGAATACGTGTATAAAATTGTTTTAAGAATATTATTAGAATAAAAAATTATTTAAATGTAATATTTTGACAAAAAATGAACATAGAATGACCGATATTCAAAACATTCTTCTTTTATGTAAAAGGCTTCTATAATAATAATATTTTGCCCGTGTATAGCTCAGATCCCTGTACAGAGCCGGAACTCTAGGATTTTTGAAATATATATCTTAGATGTGAATTTATCCATATTTTAGTACAACAGAGGGGAGAAATTTTAAGAAAAAACTCCGATAATTATTTCACTTAGTAGTAACTCTGAAAATAATGTTAATTTTTCAAAATTCCTCGTTCAGGCCTCTGAAGAAGTCTTTACTTTATATCAGCAAACAATTATTATTATAGAAGTATTTTTTTATAAAAGGAGAACATTTTGAAAATACGTTATTTCAAGTTATTTTTTTACCAAAATATTGCATTTAAATAATTATTTTTTGTCATAATGTTTTAAAGTAATTTTATACATGTATTCTAATCTAAGCGACACTAAATATCATGAAATTTATCCATTTATGCGCTTTTTTTAAAATCACGGTTCCGAACGTAGTCGGATACCTTAAGAGAAACATTAATATCAAATTTTCAATTTTTTTCCTTTTTTTAACATTCAATTTATTCTCCATCCCTTTTAATATAAATCTACTCGTTATAAGTAAAGGAATTCCAATAAAATTGGAAGTATTCTTCAGGAAAGGAAAAATATAATACAAACAAATACAATTATTTTTAAGATTACAGTGGTTCTATGATTTTCAGAAAAAAGGTCAATTATTTTTCAAATTTCTAGATTAAAAAAATAAAAGAGCTTTTAGACTACATTTTTACATTGCAAAAATCATTAATATATACCAATAATTTTATTTTATTTACATCCCCTATTCAGTTACTAAAATGGAAACTATCAAAATAATGTATTATTTTTGGCACATAATAACTTCCGTAATTTAAATGCGCATTCTTTAAAAGAGTCTTTCTTTTAATACTTGATAAAATAACTAAATTTTGATAATTGTAATTTATTAAATAACTTATTCTATAATTGGTGGGACATTTTTCTGTGCACTTTAAATGAAATCAACTTATCGAATTTTTATGGATTGCTTATTATATAATATCACATTTAGAATATACACTAAAACTATTGGCAACGGACCTCAAAGTTTTGATAAAAACATTGAAAATCGCTTAAGACGAAACTGAAGGGACTGAAATATTTTTTCGTGTTAAAGGATAATACAAAAAAACATATATTAAACAAAATTAAGTTTATTACAGTACATTTTACTCACATAAATATGCATAAATGCATGTATTTAATAAAAATCAATGAAACAAAAGCAAACCATTTACAGAACCTTAAATTTAATATATGTATATATATATATATATATATATGAAAAACAAAACATATATTGAGTTTTTGGAAAATAATCTAATATTTTTCTTTGCGATGCCTTTTTTAGCATCAAATTGTCTACTACGACAGTTGTGGACAATTGTCAATGTCTTCCATTTTGTTATTCATTTCACATTTGGAATGTACGCCTAAACGCGAACCACAAACTCACTGAATTTTACTAACACTGCAATGAATTTTACTCGTCACTGAATTCCAAAGCTAACTGGTGAGAGATAGGATGTTTTTGTGCAGTGTTTGTATAGGCAGATGTTGAAAGCAGCTTATATAAACAAAATTGGCTCTTGTCACAGGCTATTCTGAGGGTATTTCAAAGTTAAGTTAGTCTCCTTTCCACGAAACATGTGAAACTATATCTCTTTCATTTCCTACCCCCTCTTAAATTTCGTCTGAATGGCTAGTATTTTCCGTATTTTGTTCATTTCCAGAAGGGAAATCTTTTTATGTTAAGCAATTTTCGTTTCGTGTTAAGAGAAAAAAAGTCCTGAAAATACATAGTAGCTTGTCGGGACCGTTGTATTATTTCGTGTTAACCGATATTACGTCTTAAGCGTTTTCGCATTAAATGTATTTCCCTGTATGTAGTATTTATATCTATCATTTTATTTAATACAAAAACTACGTTAATACAAATGACTATATGTCAAAAACAATCTTTATAACTCAGCATCATGTTGTGTGAGTGGGTCATTCTTTATCCCAACGTTCATTCATTTTCCAGACACAAGAGAAACTGGTTTCGTCAATGCGATTACGGCTGCTGGAATCATCTATTCCATCACTCAAGCTTGCAGCTATGGTCAGTTGCTGGACTGTTCTTGCGAAAGGAACGCCCCACCCGCCGCTATGTCACCACCGCCCCAAGAAAATGCGGAAGGACGATGGGAATGGGGCGGTTGCAGCGACAACATTAATTTTGGCTACCGAAAGTCCAAAGAATTCATGGACGATAGATTCAGAAGAAGAAGCGATTTGAAGACGTTGCTACTCACTCATAATTATGAAGCTGGACGTTTAGTAAGTGCTCTCTAAATATCGAATTGATGTGGGGTTTTCTTGGGTTTAATCGGGTCATCTGAATATCATATATAGAAAGAGATCACAAAATGTTCTATTAATAAATATAGCTTAATTATTAATTGTAATATATTAGTCAATATTAAATTGGCTACATTTTATAAATGTAGAGAAATAGGGGAAGTTTTCTAGGTGTTTTTTCATAAGAATGTGAACTTACGTACAAGGTTATTCATAAAATTCCATCCAGGTCTCAAACCATTAAGAAGATTCCACGAATACAAAAACAATTTAAGTTTTATTTACATATTTTAAAAGTGTTCCATGTGTGAAACCTTGATTACATAGCATGTAACAATGCAATAGTTCAGTTTAAGTCGCATTCTACTCAACACGGCCCCTCAAGGGGCTTACCTTCTTTAGGTGAGTACGGGTTTCACGCTCCCGAGGTGCCCTAGTGATCTTTTCCTTTTCCCAAGGGGTTTACTGTCTTTTGTAAACACGGGTTTCACGTACTCGGGGTTACCCTAGTGATCCTTCTCTATTTTCGACCTTCCTCCTTGTCATTCAATTTTCTCTTTTCTTCTTTTCACGTCTAGATCACAGATACGTAGAAATGTTTGGCGCAGCATATATATATATATATATAGCTAGAATTGGCACTTGCGCCAAAAAACCTCAAACTCAAACTCTACTCAATACGGTATTATTAACGTATTGAAAGCACGTATTATCCTTTCCATGTTATCCGTATTATCCGAAAACATCGTCTTTCATATAAGACAATGTTTTTGTACTTCTTTTACCGCATGATGTAGCAGAACTGCCCGAAAGGATAATACGTGCTATCAATAGCGTTGATAGTATTATGTTGAGTAGAGGACTAGAGGCAGGAACTGGACTATCGTATTTATGAATGTCGTGTAGGTTTTCACACATAGAACACTTGTAAAGTATGTAAATAAAACTTGATTTTTTTCTATATTCTTTCAAACGCTCTTTTTTGCTGTATTCGTCTCAGTTTTTATACTATAGAGCTTCGAAACCCCGGGTGGGAATAATGAATAACCCTGTATCATACCGTCAACCAATTTCACAAAATCAAAAGACATCGCCCAATCAAAATATGTTGCCAAATACTGTCGGCGTTTCCTCATAGGCTCGAAAACAAATTCCAGCGTGCATGCTTCTTCTGAATTAGCCTGTCGACAAATAAATTGGCGAAAATTTAGAAGAAAACTAAATGCTCTGTGTCTAAAAAACACATATATATTTAAAATAAACGAAAGACCAAATTATAAGTAGATTATTCAGGCGGCCAAAACAACGTAATTGCATTCAGAATCGAAAAAAAAAATGAGTCATTATGTAGACACCGACACATAAATTAGAAATGTTAGTAATCTAAATAATGCATTACATATATTCGCGATGTTTCTTATTTCGTCACACATTTTCAATAATCCATATTCTTTCTGGTTAGTTATCACGTTTAACTGCGAATAAAGACTTTTGGATTGAGACCTACCTTGTACAGATTGTCCCCCTATGGATTTATATATACATAAATCCATAATATAAATTCATAACACTTATTCAAATCGAAACAAATCTATTAAAAGATACACGTCATCAGATTTACAACACTTAATGGGTCGGTAAATTACATTAAAAAAGCGTTTTCCATCTCTTTCATGCTTTGTGGCCGAATGGCCAAGGTCACGAGATCTTGACCGACTCTGTCGAGTTTCGGGTTCGAAAACTAGTGATGCTGAAGACCAATCGTGTAGAGGGACTGATGCATGTTAAATCTGTCGAAGCTCAAAATCCTCCTAATGATGTGATGTGGATGCTTGTAGAAGGGATATTCAGCTCATCACCGTGATTCATTACGAGGCCCTTTGCCAACACCCCCTCGTATTGCTCATCAGAGCAACGTACTTTAAAGTCAAATCAAATCTCTTTTATCATTCTAATCATGAATTTGTCCAAAATAACCGTTTTTGATTTGACTTTTTTTATTGACGTCATACTTTGATGCTGCACGAGGGCTATCGACTACGGATTTCGTAATTTTTAACTTCGGCTAAGTGACGAGAATGCACGCAATACCTATCCTACTTTTCAAACTCCCCCACAATACGAACTTGATAACTTCGAGACATGATAGATATAATGAGCATAAGCTCCTCTACACAGAAGGTCTTCAGTGGCACTAGCATTCCAACCTACGGCTCAACAAGGCATGACCACTCATGATCAAGAGGTAAGGTTGCCACCGGGGCTTCCCCCCCCCCCTCCTACCCGTCACCGAACTTCCACCCTACGCCAACGGGAAAACAAGAAGCCTCGACAGATTAAGTGTCCATCAGCTCCTCTACACTGCGGGTCTTCAACGACGCTAGGGCTTTAACGCACGATAAGACAACCATGATCAGGGACGTCTAAAGGCATGGGCCAACTGGGCCCGGTTCCAGATCCTCAAACACAATGGAGCCTCGTCCCGTTTACGACTAGGCCTTAATAAAATCATGATTTGAATAATTTCAACTGTCATATGTTTTTTCCGGTTGTATTCTCGAAAAAACTGAGAATATTAGACAATATGTCAACTGGCTACATGTAATGAACCTCGTCCATGTATAGGCCTTGACCTACCACCATACACCATATTATTCATTCAGTCAAAAGGCAGCAGTCGGTCGTTTGTGCGATTTTAAGTCATGCACATTTATTTGTTTCGGGGTAGGGTTTGTGCGAGTATTTAATTACGTATGCTATATACCGTCTACTTTTAAGGGCCATAGGTGGACCTTCATTTGTGTAAGGGCCCAGGGCCTCAAGAAGTCTTAAGACGTCCATGGCCACGAGTCCATGAACATGACCATTAGACTAACGTGGCCTAAAATTTTTAAGGAACTTGTAATTATTTTTTATGAAATTTAGCCGAAAACTAATATGAATGCGTTTCAAAATGAAAAATATATCGCCAAAGTTATACTTTATTTTAGAAATCACCTTATATTAAGCTCGTAATTCATGTTGCGACTTGGATGAATGAAGGACAAAGGTTACTTTAGTGTAACGATTCAACTTTCGAGTAATAAAAATATTAAAGAATAACAGCTTTGAAATGAAATGTAATTATTATTTAGTCAGGTATAATCAAAAGAAATAAATCATTTATATTCAATTGACTTGGGAAAATTAAAAAATAAATGCAGCTTTTTTACAGACATAAAATACTGATCACTTAGACGAGCAACCTTGATGAAAGAGCCTTGACTCAAAAATAACCTTGACGCTGCACTCAGATATGTTTTACACTATAATAGTTTTCAAAGGTTAATTTTCATCGATATCTACACGTGTATTTCTGTAATAAAATTTGTTGTTGTTGTATATCTTTTACGCAAACGGAAAACATTAAGAACAGAAACTTGTTCGTACAAGAATATAAGAAAATAAAAAAATTTGTTTAAGGAAAACTTGGAAATCCATATATATATTTATTTAATTTTGCATATACTTTAAGTTATTTTTTTAAAAAAGTTATAATAAATTATATAAGTTTTGTTATGCAGAAGTTATTAACGCTTTGTATCATAAGCTTGTATAAATATCATAGCGTTAATTGAAAATTACGCAGGGGTTTCAAAAAGTAAGGTAACAAACCCATTCAGAGAAAATGTTTACTCAGGAAATATAAAAATATAACATTAGAAGGAACAGGTACATATTACTACTGTACACAGTCACCATATTTAGAAAAGACATTAATTCCATCGGTACACTAAACCAT
>BMAV01005024.1:43559-73083 GCA_019973955.1 Trichonephila inaurata madagascariensis
TTTTGCAAGCGCGTCAAGATGGCTTACTGAAAATCAGTATTGATTCTGAAATATTGACTTCATGAATGTTACTTAAGGTATCCGACTACGTTCGAAACCGTGATTTTACAAAGCGCATAAATGGATAATTTTCAGGATATTTAGTGTCACTTAGATTAGAATACATGTATACATTTGTTTTAAGGACATTTTGACAAAAAAAAATTATTTAAATACAATAGTTTGGCAAAAAATTAACTTAGAATGGTTTTTTTTCAAAATGTTCTCCTTTTGTGAAAAATGCTTCTATTATAATAACATTTTGCCTGTATATAGCTCAGACCTCTATACGGAGGCTCAACTAGAATTTTTGAAATATATAACTTAGAAGTAGGTTTATCCGTGTTTTACGACAACAGAAGGGAGCAATTTTAAGGAAAAAATGCCGATAATTATATATATATTTGAATTGGTTGTAACTCTGAAAATAATGTGAATTATTCAGAAGTATACATGTCCGGGGCACCAAAGGTACTAGCTCAGCAGGACGTGTGTACACTCTCGCGGCATTTAAAGGGTTAAGCTTTCTTGAGGCCCTGGGCTCCTATGCAAAAATAATCTCCCCCTGCGATCCTTTTAAGTAGACAGTGTCGCGTACGTTGTAATATACCTGCACAAATGGTAACCCGTAGCGTATAAATGTGCAAGACTTGCAATCTGTCAAACCTAGGCACAAACCTTGTATGACTACCGCATTTCCCCTAAGAGATGGGGTATGATGGTATGTCTAGGTCTAGATACGGGCAACGCATATTACAAAACGCAGTCTTGCCACCGTTGCTAGCTTGCATATAATTCGAAATTCCTAGTTTTTCGGAGAATATGCCCACGAATAACATTTAACGATTAAGATTATTTGGATCATGATCTTAATGAAGTTGAGTCAAGAACAAAAGGAAGGTAACGTCCCAGCTAAGCCTTGAAGTCCTCACTTGTTATGGAGTGGAAATCAACCGGGTGAGGATTCAGTTCCAGTTTCATCCTCATTCCTCGATGTGTTTCAAAATTATGAGATCTAAAATCAATAAACCTAGTACGGCTCGAAAATGATATTATATTCATAACTAATTAATATTATATTTTTGATTAACCTAATTTGTGGGGAACTACATTGTATAATAAATTAACTGTATTTCAAGAATAGATTACTTATTAGTTCAATTTGCTTCTTTATTTTAAATGTTTTGTTATGTTACATTTGTTGATTTCTAAAGAGCTAATTGAAGGATTTCTCTTTAATCTAGGCGGTGAAAAAGTACATGAAACTCGTCTACAAATGTCACGGTATGTCAGGTTCCTGTGCTGTCAAATCAACATGGAGAAAACTCCCTCTTTTCCGTGAAGTCGGCAACCACTTAAAAGAAAAATTCGACGGTGCTGCCAAAGTAATGCCGGGTAACGACGGTCAAGGTTTCATCCCCGAAGGTGCTACTATCAAACCTCCGGAAAAAGAAGACATCGTTTACACCGAAGAATCTCCTAGCTACTGTGAACCGGACAAAAAGACGGGATCCTTGGGAACTCAAGGTCGCCATTGCAACCACACATCCATTGGAGTAGATGGCTGTGAACTCCTTTGCTGTGGAAGAGGATACGAAGCTGTGCGGAGGACCCACAGAGTAAACTGTAATTGCCGATTTCAGTATTGTTGTGAAGTACAGTGTGAAACTTGTGATCGCAGACACACGTACAGTAGGTGCCTGTGATTGGTGTCATGATGGATTCAACTCTTTCTGTGCCAATACCTGTATATGAGCCTTATCAAAGAAAAAAGACTTGGAAATTCATCCAGCTCGTGGAGACGCACACTCTTTTTTCGAACATTATTCAACTGTGCCGTGCATAAATTAACGGAGAGGAAATAAAACAGAGTCAAGGCAGTTGATCCACAATTCTGAGACTTGACTCGATTGGTTCTTTTGATGGTTTATTATTCATTTGTTTGAATAATAATAATTGAAAATGCTTGCGATAATGTGTCCGAATTTTTCTTCATTGTCATTCTTTTAGAATGAAAAGTTCTTTATATACCGATTCAATTCCATAAATAAGTTATGAAATTCATAAGCTTTGTCCTGCAGTGACTTCGAAGTGGGGATTGTGTATTGTAATTCAATGTCTTTTTGTACGCTGTTTGCTTGATCTATGTGAACGTTTTGAGTATTTTACTGTCAACAATAACTTAAGAGATATCTCATTTTGAATGGAACAAAAATGATGCATTTAAGTTAAAGTATTATGAAATTGTCTTATTTATGTACAAATTTCAGTTAAAAAATTGGCAATACTATACATTTTTACGGAATTGATAAATGAAAAATATTTCTGTATACTTTTATAATGCTATTTATTTAGTTTTTTCATGTTTATGAAAGCATTCCATTAAGAATTACTTTCTTGGTATTTTAATGTCGATTTTGCTAAAAATTGGCAGCTATAACAAATATAAAATATTTCAAATGAGATAACAAAGCACAAAAAATGAGGTGTCAAATTATCTTAATTTGTTCATGCTATGCTGTTTGCGATTCTAATCGGCTTATAAACACTAAAAGTGTATGTTTTCGAAATTATTCTTCATTTAAATATCTTGTATGAATTGAACGATTCTTTCAGTTTTTATTTTATCATTGAAAAATTTATAGACCTTTTTCCTGTTGTGGCCTATTTCCACTCCACTAATAATGGGGTGAATGAACGTTATATTGGCCTCGAAATCGTTGTGTGGTGTGGCGTGCAATTTAAGAAAGTGAGATACTAGTTCTGATGTCAATTTATATATATTACACTCTATTTTAATTGAAACCGATCTATTGGGGATTTTACTAAATTTCCACGCTCACACACACATACACAAATTGATGAAACAAAAATATTTTAAAAAATTTCTTACAATTATGACAGTGTATTATATGTTTCCTAGAATTAGTATCAATTATTCCTTTATACGGTTCTAAAATGATTTTTATTCTGTGCTATTATAAAATTAATTACGAAAAATGATATTAATTTAGCTGATATAACAAAGTAACAAAATTATTATTCATTCCAAGAGAATATTTGTGCTTATTTTCAATGTTTTTAAGTGGCTTCGTTATTTGTTGTACATAATCTCCGTCATTAAAGTTTTTGTTGATAAAAAAAAACTGTATGTTATTATTTTTTTAATTTCATTGAATTTCCAGCATAAATCCACTTACCGTAAAATACGGAGCATAAAGTGCCCTTTTAACACAAAAAGTAAGATTGAAATTTGCGGGTGCGTGTTATATGCCGGGTAAAAACATGAGAGCCTTAAAAATAAAAGATGATAAGCATAGGAAAAAAAATTCTACTTCTATATATATCTCTAAGTACTGCTTATTTAAAAGAATTGACATTCTTTATGCACTTAAGGGGTTGTTGTTCTCTAAAAGTATACTATTTTTTTCTAAAGCTTGGAACATTACCTCGAATAAACGACTTCAAAACATAAGAGCATAGCGCACGTACATTTCAAGTACCTTCGCAAAAAAAAAGAGGTGCACGTTATATGGCGAATATACATAAAAATTAAGAATTACAGCTTGAAAGTATGGGTGCGCGTTATACGGCGGTGGATTACGGTAATTTATAAAAAGAGAAATTGCACTTTATATATATATTTTTTAAAGATAGCCAAATGCGCTGTAATAAGAGAGAGAGAGAAAATAAGTAATATTACTTAATTGGGGTAAAATAATATAGAATCAATTTGCCTATCAGTTTTTCAATATATAATATGTACGTGAAAGAGCATTTTTTTAACCATGAATCTTCAAGGCCAAAGATTAAAGTTATCGATGCTACTGTTATATACACTGATTATAATTGCCTAACCACTTTATTATAACACCTGATAAATTTATGCAAATGAGCTATTTTGTCTCAGATTCTTCATTCAAGAATCCGGTTATTATAAGGAAATAAAGCTAAGTTCTTGAAACAGTAATAGAGCCAGCTGGTAAATATACACATTAATATAACGCATGATTACATTTTGAGGGACTTTGAACGTGGGAAGATAGAAGCAGTGGGGATGGAGGGAACTAGTAGTAGCAAAACAGCCATATTTGTGTTAAATACTCAAGAGCAGCAGTATTGAAAATGTATAAAGACTAAAGAGTCCGGCAAAAAGTTGGGTCTGAAATGATTGAGACAAATTATGGTTGTCACTGAGCTATGAATGATCGGGTAGTGCGAAGAATATATATCCGAAATTTTAAAAGAAAGCAATGTTAACAGTGCTACAAATTGTAGGAGATCTTAATGAAGGTCTCAAAGAATCTCTGAAAGCAGTATTCGCAATACTATGCATCGTATGAGCTGCAGAAACAGAAAATCAATACAAACGCCATTGTTGTCTGCAGGAAACAAGATAATATGAATTTAATTCGCTCAGGCACATAAGAATTGGAAGTTCGATAGTTGGAAAAGAATCATGTGGTTCTATAACTCCCATTTTACTCAAAAAACCCTGGAGAAGTGTCAAAGCTGCTGCAGAACTTGCGTTACCCAGATTACACCTCGAGGAGACCTACTAAGTTACACCAAAGTTACAGTTCTTAAAAGATTTCCCTCGTAAAATTTCCGGCTCATTGTGACATTGCTGGGAATGAGCATGCTGACTTTCTTGCTAAGAAAGGAGCCCTTGTGATCCAAAGAACCACAATTTCAACCTTCACTTCCTTAAGAATTTTTACTAATATGGCTTTTAAATATAATTTTAAAATGGAAGCTGGAAATTAATAATTTTAAAAAATGAAATCGAAGGACAAGAACTGGGCAGTCTTGAAAGAGAACCCGTCCTGGGCTCCTGGGGCTTCTAGAAAAGTTGTAGCTCATTTTAGACTTTTGACAGAGCATGAGTGTCTGAGATCTCATCTCCTCAGAATTGGTATCACAGACTCACCGGACTGTACTCTGATGGACTTAATGCACTATATCTAAAAATAAAAGAAAGATATTTATACAGAATAAAAACTGTGACAGTTGCTCTTCTAATTATTTTTCAATTATTTTTCATTGTTTTGAAATAAAAACATGCAAGCTATGCTTTCTGAATTATTTATGGAAGGATTATTAATATAACATATAATTATCAAAATAAAACACATTTTAATCCAGCTTTCCGTTTTCTTACTCTTAAAATTTCTCTAAGGTTGCAATTTCTACAAATATTCTTCAGAAAATTATATTGAAAATGTTTAATTTTTGATTATGGAACATTAAGGCATTTAATAAAATTTAATTATATACTTTTAAATACAATTTTAAAAATGGTAATGACCATTAATTAAAAATAAAAAAGTAATTATTTTTATTTGATTATGCATGTTGCTTCTCATATTAATAATATTAAATAATTATCTAAATGTGTTTTATCTTTACTGGTTTTAGGCTAATAAATTTTTGTTGTTATTGTCGTGTACTTCCCGAAAGGAATGAATGAATGATGCTAGAGCCTGTGAGACAGGTTGGACTTCTTTAAGATAGAGGGTGACACCACCTATCGCCACCTCCACAATTTAGGCATGGAACTGGAGGGAAGGGAAATATTCTCCAGTCCCCTGCACTCGTGGTTTCAGCTGTGACCACCCACAAGACTTTCGGAACCACTGATTTAACAAGCACATACTCCGTGTGTATTTGGAGGGTATTTGGTGGCATCAGGCATCGAACACAGACCCTCCGGAATTCCAGAGGAATCTGAGGCAGAAAAATTGAAATCTGCAGTTCACTTCAGTTTGAAATCTCTGAGTAAAAATTTAAGAAAATAACCTCGATTTCATTTCAAGAAGAAGAAAGGATATCATAATAAAGTCATATAAAAAGATGTAATAAACAAAAGAAAATTACACTCTGTCAATTCAGGATTCCATTACACAAATTTCACACAGAATTTCATTACACAAAACAGAGAAATCTACACTTCTTCAGCAGCATAATGCAGACCAAAAAAAAAGATTAAAAAAGAAATTTATTTCATTAAAAATCCCTGTTTTTTTTATTTTTTATTATTATTTATTTACATCTTTCAAATTGCTACAATAGAAAAATAGGCAAATGATTAAAATTTTGTTTATTTTTTTTTACATAAATCTTACACATAAATATCTCTGATTTATTCTTATTTAATAAAGAAAATTTTACTTATAATTGGCATTAATTGAAAAAAATAAAGAAAAATATTTATAGATAGCACATTTTTGTTGCTGTTTGTTGTTATTTCTTATCCCACTTGAGCGACAGAAACATCTAGATCAAATCCATGAACCCGTGCGTATTTAAACAATGAAGAACTGTAGCAGGACTTGATTGTAGCTGACTCTTATGGCAACCAATACAAGCCAAGAGCACATTTCTTACCAATACTATTAAGATTTATCTTGTAGAAAGCCTGTTTCGCATGACTGAAGAAATTGCTGAGTATACCCGTAAATAAGATATAATTTTAGCTTTCAAAAAGTCATTGAAAGTGAATAAAAAATTTTACGAAACACTGAAACGAGAAATCTTTTTGAAGGACCGAGAATGATAGAGCCTTAAGGTATCCGATTACGTTCGGAACCGTGATTTTAAAAAGTGGGGAAAAATGAATACTTTTCATGATAGATTAGAATACATGTATAAAACTGTTTTATAAGGACATTTTGACAAAAAAGATTATTTAAATACAATATTTCGGCAAAAAATTAACTTAGAATAACCTTTTTTCAAAATGTTCTCCTTTTGTGAAAAATGCTTCTTTTATAATAATATTTTGCATGTATATAGCTCAGACCCCTGTACAGAGGCTCAACTACGATTTTGAAAAATTCACATTATATTTAGAGTTACAACCCATTGCAATAATTATCAGCGTTTTTTTCTTAAAATTTCTCCCCTCTGTTGTCGTAAAACATGGATAAACCCAATTCTAAGTTATATATTTCAAAAATTCTAGTTGAGCCTCTGTACAGAGGTCTGAGCTATATACTGGCAAACTATTATTATGTAATAGAAGCATTTTTTACAAAAGGAGAACATTTTGAAAATGGGTCATTCTATGTTCATTTTTTGTCAAATATTGTACTTAAATATTTTTTATTGTTTACTATTCTTAAAACAATTTTATATACATTTTCTAATCTAAGTGACACTAAATATTATAAATATTATCCATTTATACACTTTTGCAAAATCACGGTTCCGAACGTAGTCGGAGACCTTAAAGGTTCTTAACGTCTGGTAAAGATCTTAAAATTCTATTAATGAGTGACTCAAAAGAGTATTAGCAAACAATTGGAGATTTTAGAAATAGTCGTTTTGGCTCTATGCTCAAGCAGATAATATTTGAAATCAAATGTTGTTTAATTTATAATATATCATTAAATTAAAGAAATAAGTAAAAACTTTGAAATTCAAAAAGCTCCAATAAAAATTTATGAAATAAAATCTCTCTTTAAATATCCCTTGTGAATTCCAAAGTACAGAAATGAAAGTAAAATCACAAATATGTCATTTAAACTCGTTATGAAAAGTAATGAGGGAATGTCATAGATATTCACTCTTGGAACACATCTTTTGAGCTCTAGTGCCACTTAAGACATGCCTTGTAGAAGAGCAATTAAATGTTAAATTTGGTGAGTTCTAAGTTATAACGTTAGCGAAATGTGGTAGTGCGGAGATTCAAATGCTAGTTCTGATGTCATCTCGTCACTTGACGGTAGTTTAAAATTATCAGGTTAGGCAACCAATAGTCCTCAAGTTCTTACACAGTATGACAATACACTAAACTAGCGTTTCTCAAGCTGGGAGGGGCATCCCCGTAGAGGGGCATGATAATCCTGCTTCGAGGGGGGCGATCATATCGAAAAGTCGAAACTAAAAGATATTATTTAAAAAAAATTATTAATTTCTGAAAGGAAGCAGAAAAAAATCCACTTTGACATAATAAAAAAATACACATTTACACTGATATAATACACTTATAAATGTATCAGTACTGCGCAATATACTTAATGATTAAATTATCAATACTAATTTAAGAACAAGTTTAAAATAATTACAAGTGACTCCCATGGGCTTGTCATGTACAAAATTATATACAAATTATAACACTTATCTTAATAATTTTTGCAGTTTATCACTAAACTCGCAAGTAGTTTTAGCGCGTCAAAGTTTATATTTATTGCATTTAATATATGGTTGTTGTTGTTCAATGTAATGTTGCTGCACGATGAAAATTATGATTGAAAATTGGGTCACAATTATTGAAAGTTTGAGAATCACTGAACTAAACCCTAGAGAGAGAGAGAGAGAGAGAGAGAGAGGAGAGAGAGAGAGAGATTCTCTCTCTCTCAAGTGATTTCTTATTTCTAGAATCATATGTTACAATTCTCTTTTCTATGTTACTGAAACCAATTTAGTAAAGCCCAACTGTGGGCATCATTATAAACGAATTAATACTTTATTAATTTATTTTAAATCGAAATTTGGAATGACAATTTGAATATTACAGAGTATATTGAAATTATTTGCGGAGTAAACACACAAAACTATATAAATTATATATTAAATAAAACTGATATATGTTTTGATATATTTTTATCTTATGTATTAAGGGTTTTAAAAATTGAGTTTTTTAGTCTTCAATTAGTAGATTCCGTTTTATATTTTGAAAATTTGTACGCATTGATGAAAAATGATTATAAAAAAAAAAAAAAAAAAAAAAAAAAAATTACCCTTTTAGAAATGAATTTGATAACATTTCAGAATTTAACTAAAAAACTTAAATCTTTTTCTTTCTTTGCATCCAAGATTAAAAGGGAACCTTCTTTTCCGTTTTTAAAAGTATTTGATTCATTGTTATGTATTCCCTGTTAATAGAAACCCATGATTAAATTTTTAAATAAGTACGTGAAAATATTAAAAAGTTCGTTTATTTATTTAGGATAAAATTTCCTGTAAAACTCAAGTTGTATTGATGCATTCATATTAATAAGACAAATCATTAGTTTGTTGTTGAATGCTCACAGAAGAGTTTATAAAAGAGGAACAGCATACATTTGCTGACCCAAAAGAAGAACGAAAAAATTCAGGTAGTTCATTTATTGTTAAATCCAAACACAACAATTATATACAAATTTTAAATAATTACAGCTTTCTAATATGTTTTTCCTACAAATTTAAAATAATTAAAAAAAAATTCTAATATATCAGTATTAGAGACAATAACCTGTAAAGATGTATGCATTTTTAAATGCATTAAAGACCATAAACGAAAGAAAATATTGCAAATAATTGACAATATATTTAAGTATTAAGAGAGCTTTGATACAAAAACAAACAAAATTCACAAATGATAATTTATCTACAGAAAATACAACTAAAACAAGGTTAATAGGACATGGATTCGATTATCTAATTCTTGCAGAATATCTATAAGGTTTAATAGGCTGAACTTATGTTCTATAAAAAATTATTTTACACAGAAGTTTACTACACATATATATAAATACATAGTAAAATTTCTTTTTAAGCCGTTTTCGGCTAATGTTAAAGAATAGGGACCAAATTCGGAATATATTTTCAAATATAAAAAAGTACTTCAACATTAATATTATATTCTGGCTTCACTATCCTGTAGAGAATCACTTTTTTTATCATATTAGTCATTTTTATCCAAGCTGACACACATTTTCTTTTATAAAATCTAGTTCACATTTTTTCTCTTATAGTATAAAGTTAAATGAGCTATCCCTTTACATGACAAAAGGAAAAATTAATTATTTATGAAATACCTTGAAATTTTAAAAACACAATATTATAAACAAATGCATGAGTTACAATGTCACAAATTTTTCTAAAAATTAATTTAAATAATTTTTCTGTCCGAAAATGTGCTCCACACGTCAAGTTCAAGCTCTTGTACTTAGGCGAAAGCAGCCTTAATTTAAGAATAATGCTCGCATAATTGTTTTGCACAATATCTCTCCATATTTATATGTATAAATGAAGGATTTAACAAATGTGTTTTGAACTCGTTTATTCAAAGAGAAAGAAAGAAAAAAACCAATTTCTCAGCTTCGTACTGCTGTACCTTCCTCAAAAAAAAAAAAAAAAAAAAAAAAAAAAAAAAAAAAAAAAAAAAAAAACACTCTACACTAGATACATATTTCAGTGATAAGTTTCTTAATAATCTATCAAAAATATTTAAAATTTTATTTTAAAATTAGAAAAAGTTACAGGTTTTCTTAAAGTAAAATCTCAATAAAAATAAGCTATCTGATCACAAAACAAAATATTTTCAGGAAAATGTTATACATTAAATGAAGAACCATTGAAATGTATAGATTCCATTAAAAAACACGCTGTGTGATTGAAAAATTATTTGATGCAAATATGTTTTGCTAGTGATGATTAATAACATTATATTATTTTTATATAAAAGTTATATATATATACAAAATAAAAAAGGTTTTTTCACGCACATAAATTCAACTTTTGTGTGTACTCCCAAACACCTTAATTTTATACTTTAGCAATGAAAAGATGATTTTGGAATTAATTTTCATTTCAACAATATCCCTACTGATTGATTTTGATCTGAAATATTGTCTTTACTAGCATTTTCAATAAATAAAGAGAAAAAAAATGTCTTCCCTTCGTTAGAAAAATATAATTTACTCAGCAATAATGTTATTGTTGTTAGTACGCATGACCTTTTTTTTTATTGAAAGGATCAATCAAACATATAACAGCTGAAGTATGAACCAAGAACAATGATAAATAATAAACAAACAATAAAAGAGAACACACATTTAAAGTAAGAACTATAACAAATTAACACGGGAAAAAAAGAAAAAGTTAAAAATTTAGACAATAAAGGGAGTATAAGAGATGTGATGGGGCTTTACCGCGTATTTCCTATTAATCCTCTTGGGGAAGCTTTGGGGCCAGCATTGAGTTAATTCCCAGCCAATCCTCTCAAGAAGAAACCGCGATATTCGGATTAGTTAGTAGATATATAGAGAAGGTTTTGTAATCGCGAAAACGAAGGTGAAAGGAAGCTGAGATGATGAAAGCCGTGAGCTGATGGTAAGACATTAAACTTAGAAGCGTAATTATAGAACGGGCTTTAGCGAGTTAAAGTAATTAATGAAGATAAAGATTCATAGGATAGCTTTGCTTAAAGATAAGTGGTTAGGATTCCAGGTGCCTATTTACTTAGAATTTAGGAATACGTTATATCACTCCTGATTGCCTTCCTATAGTAAAACTTGTGTTGTTCAAATAATTTAGACAATAATAAATTGGGTTTATTATAGCTAACTTGAGTAATCAATCATTTCCTCCTACAAATCTAGGTCACATAGATGAAGAGATGATACCCCCAGGCAGGGGGGCGTCACAGAGATGTAGTCTTTACAAAGAGTTCATGAAAGTTCTGGAATTCCAATATAGTTAGCTTATCTCCCCACGTTTTTGAAACTGTTTGTCTAGTTCTGGGCATATAAGAAAAGGCTCTGCATTCCTGATGCCCGAATTACATATTTGGCATATACTAGATGGAAAGATGCCTATTTAATTAAGATAATGTCTCCTGCAATCATGACCTGTTTGCAGTCTGAAGTTTGTCGCAGCCTCTTTACTCTGTTTTTGACAAATATTTTTCCAAGTGTCTTAAATGTTAGCCCAGGATTTGCCTGTTAACTTTGCTGCCTGGTCATATTTAAGAGTATCCACTAATTTCTCAAAAATATGTTTTTAAGTGACTCTGGAGGAAAACGTTTTGTTGTCTTGTGACTCAAATGTTCCTCTCTTGACTAATAAGTCTGCCTGTTCATTACCGTCGATACCCACATGAGAAGGGATCCGTTGAAAAATGATTTTTTTGTTGTTGTATTTATAAAGAAAGTTAAAGGTTTGTCTTATTTCTTAGATAATCTAAGTGTTTGTGTCATGTTTTATAGCTAGAGCCTGGATGGCTGCTTTGAAATTGCCCAGAATAATCGCTTTAAAGAAACAATCTATCTTTATCTTGAGGTTTTCCAGAGCTAGTGAGATTGAAGGGATCTCCGCATCAAAATTCGATGAAGTGTCCCACAGGAGAACATTGGGAAAAGAGTTTACTGTATAAACCCGCTCCAGTGCTGTCCTGTGTCTTAGAGCCATCAGTGTACACTCTAGTCCAGGGGTACTCAACCTTTTTTTTCTGCTGGGCCGCATACATATGTCAGCTATTTCCCGCAGGCCACATACATATGTTAGTTATTTCCCACGGTCCGCAACATGAGGATAAATGGAGGGGAGAATGCTTTAAGACTAAGATAACATTGGAAATTTAAAATGTGGAAAATTGATCAAAATATTACAACTCTTGCTTTGCTTTTTTTAATGATTTTTTATTTTGTCATTAACACTAAATTAGAAGCATTTAAGAAACACTCCTTCCCAATTTCGGCTTCAGTAAACGGTTTCATATGATTACCAATAATATAACAAACTTCATAGGATGCCTCTGTTACCATTGTGATATATTGCCACTGACAAAACACAAAGATTATTCAAAAAAGCCCATTTATCTCCTCTTGAAAGAGATCTTAGAGGAAAAGTGTCATTGAATGATTCCAGTTTATTTTTGTATTTTTTAAATACATCACTTTCGGGACAAATAAAATAGTTACTGATCCATGTTTGTTTTTCACTACAAAATGGTCAACCTCCCAATCGTCTTGAAACGATATACTTTCTTTGAATATTTTTCGCTAACAAGATATGAAAGATAGTTAAAAATTATTTGCACCCATAAAGTAGTCGTTAATCCACTGTTATCTTTTATCACTAACTGTAACCGTTCCAAATAGAAAAAGATTATCAGTTCGTACCCGTACGACACCGACAGCAAAAAACAAAATTGATGTATTGGATTTCTTGACGAAGAATTTCCCACCAAATTTTTACTACAATGTTCCCAATTCAAATTTTTACCAATGCTTAATACAAGTAAGTGAATTTCTCAGAACTACGGGTAATGACCGAGCCACTTAAAAAGGCTCGGTGGGCCACATGTGGCCCGCGGGCTGCAGGTTGAGTATCGCCGCTCTAGTCCAATCAGGTTCGGGTCACTGTTCATGTAACATTTAAAAAGTGTTTGCTTTTAATATTGTATCAGGAATGCTTTCTTTCCCAAGTCATTAATATCTGACAGGCTAAGGCGGCTCTGAGTACAGTAATTCAATGATATCTTAGGTAAAATTCAGGCAATTTCTATAATATAAAAAATCTAAAAAAAAATTCTGTTATAAATATCCAGTTATTCCACCATGTATCTGTATCTATTTCAGTTAAAAGAATATTTCTTAGCGTTAAATGTTTTAAAAATGAATGTGTGTTTATTCAGTTAAAGAAAGTCTTCTATTTCTACATTTAATTGTAACTATAATATTCTATAAAGAAGGAGAACTTTTTAGATTCTTTTTTAAAAATCACAAACCATTTCTTTTTAAATAAGAGTTTAATTTAATTTAATTAAAAAACTTAGTTGTCAGTTGAAATTCATTCAATTTTAACTAAGATTTTTTCAAGCATTGAGCTTAATACTGTAACTCTCTATGATTGTTAGGAAATGTTTTTATACTATAAAAATATTATAGATCATTTGAAGCATAGTAGAGATATGTTTATTTTTACATTATTAAATTGTATGTGCAAATTGTGAAAACGTTCACTTAAAAAAGGAAAATCACTCTGTAATTGTCATTATTGTGTAATATGACTTCTTAATTTTAAGATTCCTTTGTTATAAAGAAATGTAGAAAAAATTGGTTTCAGTATGGCAAAAAATTAGCTCCCTTTTTAATAATATTAAAAAGATAACATGATCGGAAGAGGAGATTTCAATTTCAAGTAATTAAATTAATTTAAAACCATTTTTTGGTGCAAAAAAGTGGATTTATTAGTAGCCTTAAGGTATCAGACTACGTTCGGAGCCATGATTTTGAAAAAGTGTATAAATGAATAATATTTTTGATATTTAGTGTCACATAGATTAGAAAATGTATATAAAATTGTTTTAAGAATATTATAACAATAAAAAATTATTTAAGTACAATATTTTGACAAAAAATGAACATAGAATGACCTATTTTCAAAATATTCTCCTTTTGTGAAAAGTGCTTCTATTATAATAATATTTTGCTTGAAAAAGCTCAGACCTCTATACAGAGGCTCAACTAGAATTTTTCAAATATATTACTTAGAAGTGGGTTTATCCATGTTTTACGACAACAGAGGGGAGAAATTTTAAGAAAAAAACGCCGATAATTATTTCAAAGGGTTATAACTCTAAAAATAATGTGAATTTTTCAAAAATCATAGTTGAGCCTCTGTACAGAGGTCTGAGCTATATACAGGCAAAATATTACTATAATAGAAGCATTTTTCACAAAAGGAGAACATTTTGAAAAAGGGTTATTCTAAGTTAATTTTTTACCGAAATAGTGCATTTAAATAATTTTTTTGTCAAAATATCCTTAAAACAATTTTATACATGTATTCTAATCTAAGTGACACTAAATATCATGAAAATTATCCATTTATGTGCCTTTTTAAAATCACGGTTCCGAACATAGTCGGATATCTTAAAATGTAAAGAATATAAATAGATTTATCAATACATAGATTTAAAAATTTATAAATAGATTTTTCAATTTTAAATAATACATACAATTACATTTATAAATATATTTTAAATCAAAGGAATATTAAAAAACGTATATTTTTGATTTACTGGCTCTTTTGTTTTGGTTAATGATGAAGTTGCATTATTTTCCAAAAAAAAAAAGTAAATTATTTAAAAATATGTTAATAAACTATTAAAGAATAAAGTTAATGATAAAATATTTATATTTTTTGTAATAAATAAATTTATAATAATTTTTACTCATAAAATAATCATAATAAAAATTTAATTAAAATAGTCAAAATACTGCTCGTTTTTTACCACTAACTTACTTGAAATACAAGTAGGCTATTAACATAAATCTGCATCAAAAACATGCACCAAACAGCTTTCTACAAAAATAAAATTAAAAACTTTTTTTTTTAAAGTCGAATTTAAATTACCAAATCCAGTAAGTGCATTAAGAAATATTTCTTTGGAATCAAAGTTAATGTCCTGTAAAATGCAGAGCTAGCAATCACACTGTAATTTCGGACATTTGATAATATCGTAAGCCTCTTCTTGTTTATAGAATGTGGCATATTCAATATCCATCATGATAGAAAGGGCGGATACATCCGTTTTTAGTTCACCCCTGGCAATCTCATCTGTCTTCAAAAGAGAGGCATATATTTATTTATTGACATGTTCCACATCAAGTCAAAATAAAGTCTTCCTTTAGAATTTTCATTTTAATATCTCACATTATATTCCTTTGGGGTAAAAAAAATTGTTTTTAAAAAGGACAAATTTTTTAACTCGAACACCCACGGAGAAATATTTGCGCAACAATGCAGTTATATGCGGCAATTTAAGCACAGAATTCCTCAGTGCCGAAGAAATCCTATTTACTCCATTTCCAATACAGCAGGCGTTTGTTTTCTTTATTATTTGTTCTTTTTCTCTTCAGCAATTTCTTTTATCAATTCCCTTTTCCGTCAGAGCAAGGCTACCTTTGGAAGGGAAAGAAAGAAACTAGGGGAAAGAGAGAGAGAGAGCGTGTTGAAAATGGTCGGGGACCGAACCGGGCCGACACACCGTTTGCGGAGATCTATAATTTTCTCACGTCAGGCTTAGAAGCCCCGGGGGCTTTTTACCGAGGTCTCGCGCCACCCAGGCAGTGCGGGGGACCGGAGTAAAAATGAAAATTTCGTTCCCTTTCGATCCATTCTAGGAAGCAAGGTTGGAAAGAATCGGCATCGGTCTATTGTTGAATTGACTTAAGATTAGTTTAGAATTGAATCCGAGAAAGGTGAATGAGGAATCTTAAAAATTCTTAAAGAATCTTCAGATTTTAATCTCACGAACATATTTAAAAGTACAATAATGCTAAAATTGATTAAGGATAAAAAGTATTCTTTTTATTAATTCCATTCATACGATATAGTCATTCTTTTTAGTTTAGTTGATTAATAGATTAATGTTTGATTATACATGTATATACAAATTTTAAGCCTAAGTCTTTTTCAATCGTGGTTTATTTTCTACAACTTTTCTTGCATTATTATGAATAAATTTTCTACTGAAGTCGAAGTTTGGGATCTTATAAAGAAAACTTAACCCTACTTCACTACCCTAAGTCATGAGAGCTTTAGAAAAAAAACAGTTTTCCGTTTAGTTGACTTTATATAAATATTCGTTTGTTGTTCTTGTTTTATGGTTTCAGAATTTTGACTTCCTTTTGTGGCCACTTTCAGAGATTAAGCAACCCTGACCTTTTGTATATATAAATGTTTCTGGGTTAGAGAGAAAGAGATTATATTGAATTCAGCTAACTGTTTTAATGTTAAATAAGCGAAGAGAAACAACTTTTCTTTGGATGATTAGTTTCTATCCAAGTTTAAATGATTGGTCAGTATTCATGTGTTTGCAGTGCCAACACCATGCGATA
This sequence comes from Trichonephila inaurata madagascariensis, assembly GCA_019973955.1. Lineage (NCBI taxonomy): Eukaryota > Metazoa > Arthropoda > Arachnida > Araneae > Nephilidae > Trichonephila > Trichonephila inaurata. The sequence continues at coordinate 60,215 of BMAV01005024.1, forward strand.
ATTTAGCCAAACAAATCACCATTTCAAACAATACTTGAATTATTTTACAGATAAAATTATGTATATTTATGCAAGAAGTAACAAAATATTGACAGTATTTTTCCAAACCAATAAGAAGTCTTCTTCAAGTCAGATATATTCAATAGATGAATATTTTGTATAAGAAAAAGTCGATTTGTGGAGCTCATAAAGCTTTAGTCAAGACTCGATAGAATTGTTTCAAACTTTTTCCCACAACATAAAAGAACATTAATATGTCTGTGATTTCCAGATATATGAAAATATTAGATTAAACAGTTATACAAGGTATTAATCTATAATTTTTTTTCTATTTTGAATACACTTAAAAAGATAAAAGGAATAAAAAATATTGTTGTTAAGACAAATAAGGAAACATATGACTCTGAAGTAGTCAATATTATAAACACTCTTATTCTAATTTTAATAATCTTCCCAACTATTTTTAAAGAAAATTATATAAATAATAATAATAATTTTCCCACAATCAAAACAATTAAGCTGTCATATTTAATTTACTGAAACCCCTTGTTAAACATTTTTTAGTATGATTGTGAGAAAATTTTACTGCTTTATAATTTGAAAAACAAACGCTTTACATATAAAACTTTTATTAAACCTGAGTTACAAAAGGGGGGAAATTACAATTCAATAAGCGTATAAAAATTGGTGGAAAATATTTTAGTTTTATATAGTGTTTCATGATACACAAAAAGGAAATAAGATAAGACTCCATTTCTTGAACGGAATTGAAGTTACAAATTGCTTAAAATAAATATCAAACCAATCTTAAGATTCAATAATAATTATCCTGAAACTTGACTTGAATAAAAATTTAACGGGCTGCATGAAAAATAATTAATATTAATTACTGATAAAACGGGTATTAAAAGTCAATTACTGCAAATTCTTTTTTTCTTTCATCGATAAATGCATTCGATATTATTTAATAAATTACTTTCATAAAAACTTGGCAGTTGAATTGATAACCGAAGAACTTTTATACATCAGAAGGTTTGAAGGTTTATGTGATAAAACATAGTGATGTTGAACAAATCTGATGAATTAAGACATTATAGTAATGTGCATTTTCGGATGATGTCATTTTTTTCTTAGAATTAATTACACAACCATCTTAAAAATGACGGCATTATATAGAAGGCCTGGCGTTTTTAGGCAAAGTATGAAAAAAGAGAATTATTTCATACTTTTCCCAGGCATTGTATAGAATGACTAAAGCTGTTTAGGCAAAGTATGAAATAAGGTCATGATAAGGTTACTATATCAATGACGTACATTTCTAAAAAATACAAATGTTATTCTGACAAAATAATGAGTGTGCCATTAAAAAATTATTCAAAATACGTAAAGGAAAAAGAAATCTGTACCAAACAAAATTTATATCTTTCTTTTATTAAGGAAAACAAAATTTTCAAATTAAAAAAAATAAGAACTTAAAATTAATCTACTTATTGCAACATGGAAGGCTTGAACGGCATTTTGAAATACATTTCATTACATTTTTCACGCAAAGACCATTCTTATTTTGCTACTTTGTTTTACCTTCCTTCGCCGTTTCCATTGAAAGGAGCAATTGCAACTGACAGATGAAGAATTTCATGGTCAGGAATATTTTCAATTCTAAGCAAGTTTTTAGGGCCCGAAGTAAATTGTGATTTCTCATACACTTCTTTTAAAATTCCTCCAGAAGTTCCAAGTCGATAGAAACCATTTTTCTCTCACTCGTTACAAGTGCCAATATATTGGCATTCACAGAAAAGTAAATAATTTTCATAAATTTCACAACAATGCCTTTTCTTAAATATTTTTTTTTCTTTTTTTGGATGTACAGTTTAATATCATAACGTGTAACGTTTTTGTATTTGGTTGAAAGTTCTTTCAGAATTCTATCACACCTTCCGTGTGCAATAGCCAAATGAGCTTCATGAAGTACTTAAAATAACTCAGAATCCGTGATGTAATACTGTAAAGAAGTACTTCCCCACCTTTATATCCCCGTGGACCGGTCACCGTTTGATAATTTTACCACGGCTAACTGAGGGTGGGACGTTGTTTATATTTTTAATTGTTTTGATTTAATAATTTAATTGTATTTATAAACATGGATTCAGAATAAAATTTAGTTACTCCAAAAAGTGAATATAAAGTGATTTTAGATGAAATATAGTGACTTCCATGGAACTAGAGAAATACACTCCAGTAAATTAAATGGAAAAATTTCCTTGAGTGGCTCGATACCATTTAATCCACGGACCGGTGGTTTGGAACCATTCTGTATAGTATTAACGCCTTCTTTAACAGGTTACATGATTTACTTTTATTTTCACCAAACATCATATCATAGCTATTCAGCAACCAATAAGACCTGGATTCCTTTTTAGTAGTCCTCTTGTATACCAGTTATTAACTTCTTGTACATAGTATCAATTTTAAAAAAAAAAATACTTTTTTTTCTTTTTGCAGCCTTAACTTGAGTTTAGGGCAGTTCGTCGTCGAATAGTTGTTTCATGCCTATAGACCAGAGTCGGCAATCTTTTAGCTGTGGCGTGTCAAAAATCAATCTACCAATTATGTTTCAGCGTGCCACACAGTAGGATATTTTTGAAACAATTCTATTCCTGCGATAATGTATACAGAGTTAGAGAATAGAGTTCAATTATATAGATTTACAGCTTTATCTCACATTCATTTTGCATCCATTAAAAATATGTCCTAACATAAAAATGAACAGCATAAAATATAACTATTTCTTCAACAAACAAATTTTAAGAAAATAATAATTAAACCCCTCGAAATTGCACATATGTTATGTTTTTTAAACATATTTATTAAAATAAGCAATAGACAAAGTAAAATATAAGTATTTCCCCTGATTACAGTTAAAAAAATTTTTTAATGTGAACCTAGTACAGCTTCACTCTACTTTCATATCGCAAAAAATGTGGTGTAATTTGTGACTTTTACTTTGAGATGATACTGAGCACATTCAGTTGTTAAACAATTTCTTTGTGGATTCGAAATATTTTTCGTATGAGGAAAAATATTTTACTTAGATATGTAGAACTAAAAGCGGAAAAGAAGAATACATATGCAATTTTCTCTCTTCAAACAATTAAATATCTCCAGCTATGACATTCAATAATTTACAAAAAAGCTGTAAATTTACCTTTAGAGTTATCTTTCAAATTTTTTCACAATTCCTTAATTGTCCAAATTCTGGAGATGTTTGTCAAATAAGATATATTACAAATTTATCAAGTTCATTCAAAAATTGACAAATTTGTTGAGTAGTGCTGAGGGCCAATGATAATTGTACCGTGTGCCGTAGGTTGTCTACCCCTGCTATAGATCATAACTCCTTCTCTAACATTACAACTTGCTTCTCCATTATCATGCAGCACAGGAAAAATCCAATTTTTTGCTGAACAAGTTTAAGTAAAATTGAGTATTTTGACACTCCCGAACAAACCACAATGTGCAACTGACAAATTCTGAGCCTGAGGTACGCATTTAAAGTCTCGTGCCTTGTCATACAATATTCGAAACGAATCTGAGATGTATTTCATACTTTGCCTGTTTCTCATTAGGCATTTGATAGAATGCCTAGGAAATGTGTGAAATAAGAATCATTTCGTACATTGCCGGCTAGTTTTAGGCATTCTATACAATGCCAGATTTCATATTTTGCCGGTAATATGTATATTAAAAAAAAGTCATGTACCATATATTTAATGATTCTATGTTCTCTTTGGGTGAATTACTTCCTTTTCCAGGAAAGGTGTTAACTTTATATAAGGAATGTTTATTTCCTCATGGGCTGAAAATCCCCAAATGTGAAAGCCATTTCAATGGTGGCACCATCTAGTGGCGGCTCTCACTGCCAAATTTGGATGCTTGAATCCATTTAATTCAAGCTCTCGTTGGATGCTAAATATCACCATGATTCAATTTTGCCGAAAGTACCAGAGTCAAATTGATACTCAAGGAATTCTTTACATGGCATTATATGACATGCGTGTCTGAGATTTTCGCATCCAGCAAATCTATCGACTCCAGAAGGGGTAGAAACCGCAACCTTAGGCTTACAAAGATCACACACTACTTCTAAGTCACTGGAGCCGACTTATATAAAGAATGTAGGAAGAAAAAGAAGTATTAATATCAGATAGTTGTATCATTTAAGGTATCCGACTACGTTCGGAACCGTGATTTTAAAAAAGCGCATAAATGGATAATTTTCATGATATTCAGTGTCACTTAGATTAGAATACATGTATAAAATTGTTTTAAGGACATTTTGACAAAAAAAATTATTTAAATACAATATTTCAGGAAAACATTAACAGAATAACCTTTTTACAAAATGTTCTCCTTTTGTAAAAAATGCTTCTATTATAAGTATATTTTGCCTGTATATAGCTCAGACCTGTGTACAGATGCTCAACTATGATTTTTGAAAAATTCACATCTTTTTTCAGAGTTCTTACCAATTGAAATAATTATCGGCGTTTTTTTCTTAAAATGTATCCCCTCTGTTGTCGTAAAACATGGATAAACCCACCCCACTTCTAAGTTATATATTTCAAAAATTCTAGTTGAGCCTCTGCACACAGGTTTGAGCTATATGCAGGCAAAATATTATTATAATAGAAGCACTTTTCACAAAAGGAGAATATTTTGAAAATGGGTCATTCTATATTCATTTTTTGTCAAAATATATTGTACTTAAATAATTTTTATTGTGATACTATTCTTATAAAACAAGTTTATACACATTTTCTAATGTAAGTGACACTAAATATCATAAATATTATCCATTTATACCCTTTTGCAAAATCATGGTTCCGAACGTAGTCGTATACCTTAAATAAATGGTTAATCTTTCCTCGCATCGTATTTTATCATAATTTTGCTATTTTTATTTGTTCTTTTTTGCCTTTTGGTTATCCTTGCATTTTTTTTCTTTGTGCTAATTATATATCTGTGTTAGAGGTAACAAACTTGAACATACTCTTTTCTTCTTATCCTGTTTTTCCCTCTTATCATTTCTTTGTACTTTGTAAATTATGCAACCTTGTAATTCCTGAATTAATTTTAATGTGCGAAGAAACTATTCAATTTCTTTTTGAACAATTTTTCTGTTCAAACTTGTCTTTTGACTTCTGTAAAAAAAAATAAATCTTTACTGAGTGTGGGGATGGTTGTTTGCCAGGGGTAGAGTGTAGCTCTAATTCCCTTTGATTGAACTTGATCTCCTCAGCCAATTCATCGATTTTTCTCATGTCGTTTCACAATGCGATGTTAATGAACAATCAATCAAGCACGGATGGATTTAAAATGTTTTGTTTACTTATAGTGTTTTTCTATATATATATATTGAAACTACTATGCCTCGAAAAATTTTCTTAATTACAACATCAATTAAAAACTGCTTAAATTGAGTATATACTTTTTGGACTCTGAAGCATCAGTGGTCCAATGGACATTTTCCCAAATTCATCTCTCACAATGCTTATGTCGGCTTTGATAAGTTCTACTAAGACCAGTTTTATTCGAGGTAACTTTGTTTTAGTCTACTCGTTTTCTATCACTACACCTCTAATGTAAAGAGGGGAGAGAATTCCATTCACACGCGGACACAAAGTTGACTGAAAAGGGAATGGCAGACTCATCCGTACAATGATTGAGTCCGAAGAAGCAAAAAAAAAGCTTTATTTATTTTCAACACACAAGTAGACGAGTGTAAAGAGCTTAGATTATTCCTTTTAGTTCAGTCAACTAGCTGGGAGGAGAACCATGGACGTCTTAAGACTCTTTGAGGCCCTGGGCTCTGAAAAATCTTAAGATTTTTTAAGGCCCTAGGCCCCTATGCAAAAGTAGGTCCTACCAAAGATCTAGAAAAGTAGACGGTAAATAGTATGCATTGTCATATATTCGTTCAAACGGTAATTTACAACAAGTAAATGTGTACGACTCCCAATCTTAAAAACCTTGGCCACATTTCGACTGAGTTAGTTGAATAATTGCTTATGGTATTAGGCCTAGGCCTAGACATGGGCAACGGTCATCACATACTAATACAGTCCTACTACTTTTGCCAGTTGACATGCAGTTTGAAATTCTCTGTTTTTCAGAGAATATGTACGGGAATAATATTTGACCACATTTAAATGATCTGGATGACGATCTTATTGACAGAATTCCACGGGTCCTTAAGACGTACCTGAAGAGAACGTGGTTTTCGAGTGCTGGAGGGAGTGGCACAGCAGGGATTATCAGTTGACTGCGTGTCAAGGGACCCAGGCGATTTCTGTTCAAAACTAGCTTCCGACTGTCTCCTGCTAGATGGTTGCACAGGATGTCTCTTATGAAAGGGCCCTAAAGACCATCATGTGTGGAACAATGAAAGTAACTATATTTTCATTTTAATTCAGTCCTAATGTGGTATGAAGTGAAAATTCGGTGAGAAAATACAAATTCAGTTTCTGTTCTTGTCACTCAGCCAAGGTGCTATTGTTGCTGGGGACAGCAAGTTAATTGACATCAAGCCTTACCACAATTCTTGGAAGTAAAGAAACGCAATTGTTTTTATTGCATTTCCATAAGTTATAAAGCTTAGATTTAAAAATAAATTAGTATTTTTATTCAAGTTTTTATTATATTTTTCCTGTAGTTAAAAGGTGGCTGTGGTAGCCGAGTGGTATAGGTATCGGATCATGGCTTGCCTTGTCACGAGTTCGAGCCCAGTACCACTAAAAACCCGCCGTGTAGGGCAGCAATGCACGTTAAATCTGTCTAGAGCTGAAATGTCCTCCCGTTGGTGTGGTATGGTAGTTAGGAGAGGGGGGTTCCAGCTCAGGTGTCGTCCACGTCACTTGACCATGGTTCAAAATTACGTGGTCCGTCGCTAAAAGCCCTTGTGTAGCTGAACAGTGCGACGTTAATATGCAATCAATCAATCAATCCTGTAGTAAAAAGTTAATTGTGAAGGAAATTGTTAGATTTTTAAACGCAGTTTGGATGTACCAATGTCGTGCAACACAAACTTCAACGTTCATTTGCATAGTTAAAACTGAGAAAATATATATATTGCGAATCTGGGCTTGCAAATATTGAATACAGGCCAACCCATTTATAAATGAATTCACGATGGCAAAATGCTTAAAATCATCACAAATCGAGAATTTTAGAAAATATATGTAATTCACACACACACACACAAATAAGGACCTCCTATCCATGTTTGAAAAGCTAGTAGTTTAGTCATTAGTTTTTCTAAAGACCTGATGCTATAGGTCATTTAAAATGAAGTTTGGATTGCAGTTTTGTGTTTTACATATGGATTTTGATTGATTTGATTTCCATTTAGGTTGAACTCAAAAGCAATACGAGAGCTATTGGCGAGGATTATTTGAACCATAGTCAAGTGACGAGGTCGACCCCGAGCTGATCCTCTCCCCCCACACACACAGACACTTCTTCAAACTTTAACGTCAGATTTGATTCTCGATCCTTGACTTTTAATCTCTATAGATTTAACGCGCGCGCGCGTGCATCATCTTCTCTACACGGCGGATGCTTTACATATTAGAGATACTAAAAATGTTTTCTATGTAAGAACTTGAATCGATTTAGAAGTTTAATATATATATATATACAACAAGTAATATAAAAAAAATATTTTAAGTCAATTCCTACTTAGGTCAACAAAGAAAATTTTTATTTTAGTTACTTTTTATTAAATAGTTACAATCAATATAACTATGTATATACATATAACAGAACCAAAATATTAAGTGACAAAATAGAAAGCGATTTTCCTTGCAATTTTCCATTTTCCTTTCTATATATGGTTTTGGACTATTTTTTTTCTGTTTTTACTATTTATTCATTAATTAAATTAAATTATTTTAATAAAATAGTATAAAAAAACGAAATCACATTCTCAGAAATTAGGCCATCCCAGGTGGGACTCGAAGCCATGACCTTCAAGTCCAACGCACTATCCATTGCTCTACAGAGACACAACGAACGATTTTCCTTTCTATTTATGCTGTTGGACTATTATTTTGGTTTGTTACTATTTATTCATTTCTTAATTTAATTAATGAACTAATATTTGAAGAAACTCTATTAACATCAAGTGTCATCCACTACAAGTTTAAAAAAATGCATTAATAGAAAGTATTTTGTTAACGCGATTGAAAATTTGAACAAGATATATATACAGGGAGAAAGTGAACTAATAGTAGGATTTGAAATATCTATATATTTTAATATAAATTAATTTCAAAAAATTCCAAAAATCTCACTTACAGAATACTAATAAAATTATCACTGATTTATACTTATTCAACGTAAGAATATTTTATAAATGCAGAAAAAGAACAAGCGATGCGCAATCTACACGAACCAATTATTGACTAAAACCTATTCCATTTAAAGCAAATCCCCTCATCAGAAACGAAATCCGCTCATTGAATTAAATAGATTTCAAATCCATCAGTCATCCCCAGCCGATAAAGACAAAACAAAACGAAAAATTAGAATTCACGATGGGAGAAATTCAAAAAAAGGAGAGACCCCGTCTGTGTCCCGTTCACGCTCTTGAAAGGGTTTTTCCCACACTCAAATCATCCGGATGAGCAAAGGGCCAGAGATTCTTTTTTAGCCGACCCCCTATCCGAATCCGATTTTCTCGCCAGGTAGGCTGAGAACAGGGGATGAGGTAGGGGAGGGTAATTACAGCCCAGTAGAGAATTCTATTGTGGGCCCGTCCCCCGGTAGATTACTTAATCAAAAGAGCGTCAGATTGAGACGAGGAGTATTAAGTGACGTGCATGATCCCGTGTTTAACCTCGAAACGTCTGGGGCGGCTGCCCTTTTTTGTTTCTGGATCATTCGAAACAATGCCAACTGTCCGCTTGACGACCGGATTCTTCGAGCTTCAAAAGAAGGGGGCCACATATAAATGCTTCTGCATTGTAGGCTGAATGTCTCTGGGAGATTGAAAGACAGATAGTGCATTGGATGGGTTTTTTTCTCCTAAATCTTATTGCGGTAGTTATCATTCTGTTGATGATTACACTCTGGTATTTGCTAATTGAGTGATTTGCTTTGGTGGTTTTAAAAAGGGAAAGCCTTTTTGGTAGTTAGAAAGTGCGAATACCATGCTGTAATTTGGAAAGTCATTGAAATCATTAACCTAAGACAGTGTCTCTCAAACTGTGGGGCCCACCCCCTTGGGGGCGAGGGGGGGAACGAGAATATTGAAAAGGCAAAAACAAAAGATTATTTTAAAAAATTATTAATTTGCCGGAAGTAAACAAACAAAATACACATTCCGACATCATAAAAAATAAAATACACATTTACTCTGATATTCCATGCTTATAAATGTATCAGTACCGCGCAATGTGTTTTATAATTAATTTTGCGATACTAAGTAAAGAACAAGTTTATTAATTACCAGTGACGCCATGGGTTTGTCATATATAAAATTATATGCAAAAATTAACAATAATCTTGATAATTTGTACGGTTTATAATTAATCCCTGAAATACTGATTAAAAATTACGTGATCTCCCCAATGCCATTGTTTAATACGTAGGTGAGAGTATGCGGTGTATTGGGAAGAGGGTAAAATAGAAAAGAGAAGGCATAAATAAGTAAATCCTTTGAAATAAGTCAATCCTTCGCAAACACTGTCAAGGTGCTTTTATTGCATTCCAAAACCTTCGAAATAATTTTATATAAAGCAGTTCATGGAAAAGATTGTACTTCAGAAAGACGTATATATATGTCTGGGTATTTAAAGCACCGGTTGAGCGAGACGCATATATACAATGATATTATTTTTAGTTTATCTATATTGTATTTATAGTAGAAAAAATTACACAAATTAAAGAAGTAGTTGTTCAGTTATTACATTTTCAGTTCTTTTTAGCTTTATGTTATTAATAAGAACTAATATTTCGATGTTTTTCTCGATCTTCGGTGTATTGTTTAATTCTTCCTTAGCATGTGAATTAAATTTATATAAGATATTAAATAAAAAAATAATGTATATAGTTATAGAACAAGTTTTCGATTAAGTTGTTAATAAATAGTTTGATAGAGTAATGAATGGGCTTTTATCAATATTTTTAAAAAATCTGAAAGAACATTGAGTTTTTAAATTTTGAATTTTTAATCTCGTTTCGAAAATTAAACGTAAAAGTTCAATATTTGTCTGGCGAGACAAGTTTTGTTAAAATTTAATTATATTAATCATTATCACGCTGAAACTACCAAATTTAGAGTTGTTGGTTTTGAATTCCTAATTTTTAAGGGGATGGTGGACCATTAAAACTAATTTCTTAAATTGTTATCATAATTAGCTGAAAATGGAATCAATATAGTAAATGATTATTATATTTCATAGTTTAAGTATATTTTTTTTATAAAAAAAAACTATTATAAACTGATTTTTTTTAAAAAAATTAAATTTTTAAAATTGTTTTTAAAAATGTTCCTTGCGCATTAGTTTTTAAGATACGTACATAATTTTTGTTTTATACATAGATGAACTACAACAAAATATATCTGTGCATGGATTTTAAATTCAGAATAAAATTTGATGAACAAAGGATAAATTTCCTATTATTATATGAAATATTTCACCAATTATCACACATTCAAGATATTCAAAACAACAGAAAATATGATCCTTTAAATTCTTTAGAAAACTAATGCACATATTTGTGAATTATATCATCTTTCATAAGTTGTGAAAATTTCAGAGATATGACATAATTTGAAACGCAAAAAAGCATTTTAAATAACAATGAAAAGGGAAAATTTACAAACTAAGAAAAGTGTATTTTAAACATTTATGTGAGTAAAATAAAAAAATAATTCAGTAATTATAAATTAAAATGACAAAATCTTTAGACAGAATTATTCTATGAATTATAAGGAATATCATTTGTATAAAAAATCAAAACCACGATTTTGACCAAAATTTGACATTTTGAAGGTTCACCATCCTCTTAAGTGTGTCCAAATAATTAGAGGTGCACCAAAGCAGGTTTGTTTCTCAAACAATATTTATACAATTAAATGTTTTTTGACTTCTTTAAATACATTTTTGGAAGAATATGGTCAGAAAACTCTTCCCATCAAAATATATTATCTAAAAATCACACAGCAATTTTTCAATGTATGTTTAAAATAGTCTTAACTAAAATTAAAAATTAAACCCTAAAAAACATTATAAAAAATAATAAGACTTGAAAATCAATATGCTTCATTTCCATTATGTGCTGCTATCAGAAATTTAAAATTTTTGCGCTACATATGTGTGAGTATAATTATTTTAAAAATTAAAAAATGAACTGTGATATCCTAATTGCATACAAATTTTAACATTGGAAATAAAGGATGAAAAATATAATTATTAGTATAAGAGTAGATAGTGAAAAAATCATCATTTATAATTAGTAACAGTTTTCTTTATATTAGTAATTATTTTATTAGGTTAAACATGTCAGTTTCATTTTCTGTACTCTCTGTTCTTGAAATAATTAAAAACAATTAATATTAAATAAAATTAAAGTGAATTCCTACTTAAATCAACAAAGAAAAGTTTTATTTTATAGTTACTTTTTATTAAATAATTACAATTAATATAAATATGTATATACAGATGACAGACTCTCAATATTAAGTGACAAAACAGAAAGCGATTTTCCTTTCTATATATGGTGTTTGACTATTATTTTTATATGTGTGTTACTATTTATTCATTAATTAAATTTAATTATTCCAATAAGAAGAAAGCACAACACCAGTCAGAGAGGGAAAATTAACGCCACACTTATCAGCTACACGAGGGCTTTCGGCGATAAACCTCGTAATTTTTAACCATGTTTAAGTGGTGAAGACTACACCTGAGTTGGCACCCCCTTCTTCTAACTTCCACACCACCGGGAGGCCGTTTAAGCTCTCGACAGATTTAACATGCATCGCTCCCCAACACGATGGGTCTTCTTCAGTGGTACTGGGCTCGTAACATGCCAGCCATGATCTAATACTTTGACCACTAGGCAACTGCGACCACAGCACAATATCAGAAATTAGGTCTTTGGATTAGAAGTCCAACGCACTATCCATTGCGCTACAGGGACACAACGAGTGATTTTCCTTTTTATATAGGGTGTTGGACTATTATTTTTGTTTGTTACTGTTTATTCATTTATTACATTTAATTAATGAATTAATATTTGAAAAAACTGTATTAACATCAAGTGTCATCCATTACAAGTTTTAAAAAATATATTTGAACTTGAGAGGATGAATAAAACGTATTTTATTAACGATTCAAAATTTGAACAAGATATATTATATTGAGAGTGAACTAATAGTAGGAATTTAAAAATAAATATATATATAGGAAGAGTGTGAACTAAGAGTTTAATAAGGAATCAAATTTAATCAAAGAAGATAATTTTAAATTCTTATTCCATAACCTTCAGAAAATTTAATCAACTAAAATCAAAATACTTACGACCATTAATATCATCATTACACGAAAATCAAAAGTCTTAACTAAAGAAAGAATTGATTTTATGATGATTAATTTAAAACATGATTTATATTTTAAAATTAGGATTTTACAAGTCTAAATAACTTCTTTAACTTGCACTAAAGAAGCGTTTTTCTTTAACTTGGTAATTTTGTAGTTTTTATCTTCTGTAACGTAACCCTTAATTGTCGTTTGGCGAACAAAAAATGATTAATAGATAATTTTCTCGCCTTTTTCTTTATTATTCTTTTCATTTCCTTTTTC